>ML807114.1:56536-98736 GCA_009831015.1 Picea engelmannii
ATAGCCATATTTTTACTTTCAACATTTCTTGCCACCTTAAATGAATTCTCCAATGATTTGGGTTCCCAAAGGCAAACCTCATGTTGAATGTTATCCTTTAAAGTTCCTATGAATACATCAATCAAGTGCTCATTTGGAATATCAGTTACCTTTATATTCAATCTTTGGAAGTTTTCAATGTGCTCGGTAACTGAACCCTTTTGCTTGAGATTAATCAATTGGCTAAAGTAGGTATTTCTCCTTGTATCCTCATAGTGTGCTATCATTTCTTCCGTGAAAAATGTCCAAGTGACAAGTGATTTGCGAGAACAAAGCCATTGATACCATAAAAATTGATTAGGTTCTAAATATAAAGAAGCAATTCATACCTTTTGTGTATGTGGCACATTATGGAGATCAAAGAATTGCTCCATCTGAAGTATCCATGTGATTGGGTCCTTGCCATCAAACTTCTTCATATCAATATTAGGAATGTGGTTGGTCTTCAAACCAAATATGGAGTTTCTCCATTCTTGATTCACCTTCCTTGTGTCCTCATCATGAATTTCATGGGATGCATTTTCACTTTCCGGTGTATTCTCTGTTACAAAAAATTTCAATACTTCCATCATCTCCCCTTTTAAACCATCCATCTTAGTATCCAACTTAGCTTCCATTGAATCCATCTTCTTTTGTAGTTCATTTATGTCTCTATGCATTTCTTCACCTTCATCAAGAGTCCAAGTAGGATTTTCTGGAGGCTTAGTTGGTGTAGAAGTTCCCTTTTTTGGTGGCATGTTGTCCAAGTATCACTTTTGAAACTCGATTTTGAGGTGGTTCTGCTAGACTATATTTCTTTTGTTGTATATCCCAAGTTTCAACGTTTCTGGGTATGAAACTTTATTTTATGTAGTTCTCTGATATTTCTTCTCTGCAATTCCACAGGTCTAATCAAAATTGGATGTGCCAAGTGGAATTTATGGTAACTTCCCCACGACTTGCTGATTTTTGTCCTTTCCAGGAGATGTCACTCATATAGCATGCCCTGCACAAAATAATTGATATAAAATTCTGAAACTTACACTAGAGATAGTACAGACTGTCCATGATCCAATGAAACCAGTCCCACTCAATTTGGATACTCTAGGAATAATTTATGATTGTTTTACCTAGAACACCTTCTTGAGACTAGTCAATAGGACTAGTCAGATACCCTATCTTACACAGGGTGTATATACAAATTTAAGATGACCCAGAAGCTGAAATTCTTACCATAGATGCCTTACTAATTTCTGTAAATATCCTATGAATTTCAGTGTCTAAAACATTACAAAAAAGTTTTTATAGTGAAAATTCCGCAATGACTCATTTCAGGATGATTCCTGAACCCTATCTTGTACAGGCTCTATCTTTGAAATTATAAGGCCTAAGGAGCTGAATTTTGAGCCCAACGTACCTTGATTAGTCTACTAAATATCCTTCAAGCCATTTCTTCTTAAACGTTGTAGAAAAAAGGTTATAGCAAAAATTCCAAGGTGTCTCATATGTAGCAGCGAAACCCCAAGACCTTGAGCTCTGATAACATATGTTAAGAACCAAATACCAATATAGCATAGAAAAACCTCAGAAAAAGTACTCAATGCCTTGAAAAAGAGATAATTTTAGATAATAAGACTCTTTGAGGGGGCAACCTCCTTTTACCCCACTTAAATGTTCAAGTAGAAGATGATTCAAAATGAAAATGTCTCCTTGGTATATATAGGAGACTAGGAGGTATAATTACAACTATTGGCCTAAAGTCGACATAAATAAAATAACATTACTAATATAATATGCCCCAATTAAGGGGTAGTGATCCAATATTAGGGCTTAACATCACAGGGTCGCTATGATAGAGCGAGTCTCTCTGAGAGATGGCATAAATACCCTAGTGATATCATGGTTTGGCACAGAGGTGGCCAGAGTGCTAAGAATGAATGACTCTAAGCCTATGGTCGGGTGGAAGGACGAACACCCATAGTCAGTTGGTTGGATACCACCTGTAATAGATAAGTAAGCACATATCTGGTGTATTTAAATGGTACTGTGAATTAAAGTTGGATATCCTATGAATGTTGCAGGGATGGATATGTTCGCTTAATGATTTATATTGTACCATTGTTTGTGTATACTTGACTATGAATTTAGGAAAGTAGGAAATTATATGGATTGGATATTTTTTATACTCGTAAATTCTTGCATCTTGTGGTGGCTTAAGATAGAGCCATGAACTCTGATTTCATCAATCTTAGGCATAGTTTCATGTATGCATGTCGACCCTCCTAGTCATTCTGAGTCCCTTAGAGGACGAAGTCTGTTAAGATCAGGAGAGGTAGTGCAGATATGCATAGGCTCTTTGCAAGGAAAGCAGAGACCGAGAACCACTCAAGTCCTAGACTTGATGAAGGAGCACAAGAGGTGTGCAGAAGACCCTTCTAAGTCATCAAGTCCAGGAGAAAGAGTGCAATGCTCTTAAGTCATTCATAACTGACGAAGATCAAGAAGGATACGAGATCCATGTATCGAAAGGGAATATCCTTTCATTTGGGAGATGAATGGATGAGATCTGTTCAGGAAGATCTGAGGTCTGTCATGATTGTTAGATATGAAGAAGGAGTGTAGGTGTTAACACCTCGAATCCTTCAGCCTTCGTAGTTCAACGAATGTTGGTAATCACCGTAATGGGATAGATCCTTTGAAGTCTGAAACCCAAAGTCATGATGCTATCTGGACCGTAGATATAAGGACCTATCGGTACCCTCCTTGACCATTGGATTGGCGAGATCAAAGTTCGCACATCAGGAGAATCGCAAGTTGGTGCGAATAAACTTCTGAAACTCGAAGTTGCAATATAATTTGGACTATTGGATCGAGGAAGGCCGTAGATCGTCGATCTAGCACAAGTGAATTAATGCAAGGCATACATGGGAATTCGAAATCCCTAAGAATCAAGCTTAGAAGGGATATCAATTTTTAGAAGTGTAAACGATATCTAAGGAGATGGAATCATAGGAGAAGCAAAGGTTGAGGCCTTTGAATACTTAGAAAATCCTCTAAGTCAGAGGAGATCATAAGTCACGAGGTAAATACCCAAGGAGCTGAAATCTGCAACAATCCTAGCCATCCATCGAGACAGGACACATGGCGGGAGATCAACATTTCGATGACTTGAAAGTTAGGAAAGTCAAAGGGAGAGTTGTGAGAAATCACGAAGTCTGAGTTCACGAAGATGATCACAGTTGTTGGCTAGAAGGAGAGCATGGACCATAGATCTAGTCCTAGAGAACTTGCTAGTTCAGATTTCTGAAGAAGGGAGATGAGAAGTAGTTTGATGTCTCGAGACGTGAAGTCCTGATTCGAGAAGAGGATATATGGATCGTTGGATCATGGAAAACCATGGACTGTTGATTTGATGGGAGCAAAGTTAAGAGTTTGGGAATTAGGAGAAACAAGGGAAGAAATTTTTTGACTTCGTGAAGTGTGAAGTCCCGAAACACTTGATAGTTGATCCCCAGGTCATAGCTGGATTTCGCATCGACGAAGGTCAAAGGAATGGAGCTAGGGATCGTTAGGATATTTTTTTAGAGTTTGGGAATTGGGAGAGTCATGGTTGACTCACAGTAAAACACCCGAAGTGGTCACAGTCAGTGGTTACATGGGAGGAAACTTGCACCCGGTGCTAGTTTGCGTAGGTAAAGTTTTGCGCAAGGATTTGTGGTTTCGTTTCGTGGAGGTTCCAGCAGGGACTCGAAGAGATAATCCAACTTAGTTATGCAGATTAGAGGATATCTGACAACTCTATGCTCAGTTAGGAGAATGGAGACCATGGCTGGAGATTTCTGGAAGAGTAGAAGGGAACAAAGACCCCGAATGGGGGTTTTGATTTTTCTAAGAAGAACAAAAAAAATATTTCCCCATCGTGGGTGTGTTACACTTCATGTACAGAGTTATGAAACATCTTGGAAATGTCCAAGCCACACTCATTATAGAGTTCAGACATATCGGGTTCTGTTACACATTATTTTCATCACCCTTGTGACCGTTAATGATGTACATCTATCCTTTGTCTTTAGAAGGATCAATGGCCTAAGTCCCTGAAAAAGACTGAAGACACATTTTCCCAGGGAGATGAAATGATCTTTTCCTTTGTGCAAAGCCTTATAAGGAAGGATCGTCATACTTTTCTCAGTTTTAAGGGTGAAATGATCAAGGATCGCTATAGGTTGCACCATAGTAGTCTGTGACATCATCGTATATTTCTCAGTGTTAAGGGTGCGACGATTTTTCGTACGAAGGAAAAATAGAAGCTTCTCGATGCTTCTAGAATAGAAGATTCAAGGGCGAGGTGGTCTCCGATCGTTTTCGATCTGATTCATATCTCTAATCTCATGGGATCATCCTAGCCTCCTCACCCTATCCTTTTCATATTATAAAAGAAGGGGAGTTTTCATGGGGAAATCTAGATTGGAATTAATCTCTTTTGTGTAAGCTTGGAGAATATATTTTGAGAAGGGCGTATGATGAGATTTTGATTTATGTTGTCAAGATAGATTGTTAGTATCTTCAAACTTATAGCCTCAGAACCCATTGGAGCATAAGTGTGTGGGAAGCAAGGAACCATTGGAAGGAACTTGAAAACAACAAGGTATCTGGTTGTATCTTTCTTCTACATTATTTAATACAAATATACTTTTTCTTTCCTATATGAAAACTATTTTTTCATATTGTATGATTCATTGATCACATACATAGTTTCATATCGAATAGACTCTATTATTCTTGTCTTCATTGGATTGTGTTTCTTTGCAGAAACTTCTCCATAAGCCTTACAATGGAGCTAGGATCACATTGGCAAGGTCAGGTTTACAAAATTTAAAATGTATGTTTTGGATCCTCTTCCTATTTGATATCTGAAATCTAAGGAAAGTTCAATGTATTGTTTGTTTTGTTCTAGTTTCGAGGTGAAACTAGGGAGATTAGTTTGTGTCTGCGCTTATTGATTTGTCCTAAAACAAAATTGGAGACCACACTGGGGACGGTTTGTTTTCTTATTTTGTATTTCATTTTTCTTTTATTGCCTGGGTTCTGTTTTTTTATTCATTGGGAGATCCAGATTGACTCTTTGATTGTTTAATTTCCCTGGAAAACCTTCTTTTTATTTATTTTTTCCATTTTTTCCTTCATCATCGCATTGTGATCTTCCATGACTTGCGACAAACTAGGATCGATGCATTCTTCCTTGAGAGATAGTGCGACATCCTCACACTATGGCCTTCTATGACTTGTGACGATTTAAAATCGATGCACTGTGTTAGTCTTCTAGCCTGCGACGATTGTGAATTGTTTTTAGTTTTTGATGGTTTTCCCTGCCCAGCTCTATGATAATTGTTTGGGGTGATTTTTTGGGTCTATTTACAATCTTCTTGGTAGTATTTGAATCTTATTTTATCCTTCATTGTTTTGTTTTATCATGTGTTCTTTTGAAAAATTTGCTTTCTTGCTTTGAGTGTCTTTCAGTTACAAAGCATTATTTTTTCTTTAGAATTGTTTTGTGTGTTGTGCTGGTTTTGTCACTTGGGTGAGAAAAATAACAACACTTGCATGTCTAGATGAGCCTGCTAGATAAGAAAAAAGTTTGTGAGTGGGTTATATAAGCCAAACACATGTATAAACAAAGAAATTAACTAAAACAACTAAGAAATAAATGTTAGGAAGAATGAGAAACTTAGAACTGTGAAAATTAAACAATGACCAACATAATGATACCAATGGATCAATAGATTAGTTGGCAAAACACTGTAGAGAAAAATAGGGACTTATGAGTCCCTTCTTCCTCCCTCAGAGGGATATTGAGTTCCCTAATGGAGAGCTCTTCATACAATGGAAGAAATAGAAAATGGTGAAGAACAACAATGCCTATTCCCTCAAGAGGTGAGTGGAATGGCCTATTGCAATGGTGCTTGAAGGATGCAAAGAGAAAAGATGATTCTCAAGGGAGAATTCTTGCAACATAAAAATACTATGAATATCATGGTTTCTTAGTGAACCCATGGATCTTATTTATAGCATTCATACATGAAAAAATGTAATTGGTTCATATTGTGAACAAGGGGCCTTTTAGGGCACCCTCTATCCCTTGACCATCCCCTAAGCTAGATTTCGCTCAGATATGAGTGTCAAATCATGTTGGGGGTTGATCCATAAGTGGTTGAGGGGATGCCAAGATCCATAAATGCACCTTTCATAGAAGTGCATGGATTTTCTCATACATAGTCATGAATTTTATGCATTGTGCACACTAAGGGTTGTGTTAGCCCGTGCACACTGCGCATTATGCACGCACTTCCTTTGCTGAATATGCGCATTTCAATTTTTGACCCAATTGTATAGTTGTTTTCTTTTTGATGTTGTTTCCATTTATGTTTTCTTTAACCATTTGTGTGCAATGTTACATATGATTTTTCAGTGATAACATATCCCCTTGATGTGTGAGGTTAGGAGCATACGTAGAGATGAAATACATCAATGTATATTTTGTTGAGAGCTCCATTGTAATGAAAAGAGGAACTGCAAGAGCGATCCACTGGAGGGAGAGGGAAAACTATGGGACCCAAACCTTTATCTAGGGAGAAAAAGAAAATATGTGTACAAACAAGGTAGGCATGCCCCATGCTCATGTCAGGAAACCAAAATGTGAGACGATAACTAAAGATGTATGTTGATGTAGATAACTGCAGCTCCCTTAGGGGCAGTTGATAATGGAAGATGATAGTTCTGAATGGTGAATGAAATTTGAAGTGTGGCAAGGATGACTATAAGGATTGTCGATGACTCGTAGTCATTGATGCCTAATGAATTCAAAGGTCTTCAGATTGTATGAAACAAATGCAATAGTTTCATAGTAAGACCCACCATAACATGAGAGTTTGTTGAAGTTGAATGTTATGGGGGTCAATGAAATCAATGAAATCAGAGAGAAATGATGATTCTCTCTATGTCATCCAAGAGTCCTCATTGTAAAGGTAATGAGAGTCAAGACAGTTTCGACCTTCTGGAAACTTTGTTGATGTCGAATCCAAGAAGAAAAGGGCTTCATGAAATCCATTGAGATGATATGAGGTACTTACGGGTAAAATGAATGAATTCAATATTTGGGGAGACTCGAGACTATCCTTGGTTGGGGAATTTTGGAGGGTGATTTCCAGCAATCATAAAACTAGATCTAGTGTTAGGGGGACGACTAGATATGGGATTCAACTATGCCAGATGCTAACAAAGTGAACAAACTCAAAGATCATCGGTACATGGACTTGGGATATGTGGGGTTCGTGAACGATGTCGGTATGAAAAGAGAGTGGATTCCCCAACCAAGGGAGACATGTGTTGCTTTTCTAGAAAAAATAAGGTCGTTAAGGGTGACGACAAAAAATCTAAGTATATGTTGGAAACAAAGGTTTTTTACGATTGCCAAATAAAGAAAGAATAATTGGGCTTGAGTATACAAATACAAAAATGGGTGCCCTAGTGAAATATGGCTTGGCCTATTAAGGCACAAGATTATGAAAGAAAACTGGTGGAGGGTGGGGGCCCGGGTTTCTGTATTAGGTAAATGGATGGAGGACAATCTGCAGATGAGAAAACTAATGGTCGATGAGATGGAGGGATAATGATAATGCGGAGGTGCAATCAATAGAATCGAGATGATATGACCTGGGAGTCCATTTGGGAAAGTTGGCAATATGATGAGAAGAAGTATGGGGTTCATTCTCAGAAGTGAATAAGACTATCGAGACTCCCATCCCTAGGGGGTGAAATCAACATGAGTTTCAAGTGGCCAAGGGGAACTATGAATGGCACAACTCATGTGGGGGAGAGTGCTACCAGGTGACATTACCCAAATGCAGCAAAGGTGAAGGTACTACATAGCCATATGTAAAGACCCTTAAGGTAAATGTCAGAGGGTGTGATTGGGAGATGTAGTTGATTTACAGAGGGAATAATTACATGCCATTGTCAAACATATACTTGAAGGGGTTGTAATCTTCCAAAAAAAGTACCTGCACACATCAAAGCCAAATACCCGACATGAACAATATCTGATGATAAAGAACATATAACATCTATTTGATAAAATTGAACATGGGCATGCATACCTAAACGATACATGAGAAAAATTCTCCTATGGGGCCAAGTTCATATGATGGCCGGAAGAATGTGAATGCATAGATGGTGGGAGCAAGATCCCTTGGCTGAGAATGGATCAGAAAATAGAGGCTCTGGGCTCCTGTAACAGAGTGTGGAAGTTAGGAAAAAGGGGCTATATATGGCTAGTGGGCCCACAATGCCACCTCATATATACATGTCACAATAGCTGAATTGGCAAGAGTGCTCTGAGGATATTTGGAGATTGGAGGAGCATGAGGCTACCGATCCGAGAGTGGATAGAGACAGGTTAGTGGTCCAATTCTCCTGCATTGTGTGAAATTATTAATTTGTAGGTAGGGACTGTACGGAGGGCCGTACATGGGATTTTTTGGGTAGGGGTCCACCAGTGCATGAAAAAGGGAGGAATACATGTGCATATATGTGTAGGTATAATCCCTTTTCCAGCACATAATGTGCAACTGTGCTTACCACAGTCGAGCATGTGGGCACAAGAGATGGGAAGACATTCGCGACTGTCTAACTAACAACTACACACTCATGCACGGTTTTTTATTGGAACGTTGTGCATTAGTGAACAGTTGTGCTAAGAATAGACGTTCACATGTGCATACCTGTCTAGGTGAAAGCCACACACTAGAGGAAATCCTAAGGGTTTGAATTTTTTGAATTTTCGATGTTGTTTATGGATGATGAGGTTGATCAAATGTTTCTGTGTGGGTGCAGGTGATAAAAAAACTTTGATATCATGATGCCAATGCACTGGAGAGAGAGTGATTGAGACCGTCTATGAAAGGTGGTGAGAGCACAACTGGGTGTTCGCAGATACTTCGTAGTCTGTGGGTTGCTCAATTTCTTCTACTTCCCTTTGATACGATCGCAGGAGTTCCTGCTTCAGTATCTTATTGGGATGTGGAGAACTGATCTGCAGTGCTTCATAGTTAGAGGTCAACATATGACATTCTTGGCCATAGAGGATGTGTATTTCTTTATGGGGCTCCCATTCTGTGGAATGGCCCTTTCTATCGATCCCCAGTTGTCAGGGGATGAGCGAGTAGGTGACTTGGTGACTCATCACTGCATGAGGATGAACTCTATGTCAGTTTCGATCATTCGCATTGAGGAAATAAATTATCTTTTGATAGATTGCATCGCTTCTATGGTGGTTAGGTTCTACAGATCCTTGGGCACTCAGCGAATCACTGGGGGTCAGCTGAGAGTATTGGATTCGGTCCTAGATAGGGACATTTTTTCATGGGGTGTTCTCCTTCACACCAATATGATGGGACATGTGAACCAGTGTTGATGATCTGACTATGATGAATTCGCATTCGGGTTCATTATGGCGGCTTGGTTTCTTGAGAAGGTGCCTCTGTTGCACTCGAGGATCTTTGTCGAGCCCACGGGGTAATGAGAGTTGTGTCTAATGTGGTGGGCCCATGTGTTGGCCCGATATGGTGGTGGAGAGGGTGGCCCCCACTGTGGCATGAGTGTGGCGGCAGATTCCACATGTGATATTGAGGTATACATACCCGGGTATGGACTACCGTCATGACCCATATATGGTGTTGCCTCTTGGGGACGATTTAGATCAATGAGGTATGTTTTTGTATTATGTTTTTATGTTTTGTAATTTCAATATATATGATGTGATTATGTATGTATATATGGATTCTGACACTATATTTGGTGTTTCTTTGCAGATATGGGGTCCCAAGATCAAGAGGCGGAGGTGATCAGGGAGCCGACTCACCAGGGACCAGTGCAATCGATGCCTATAGCGTTGAGGATGGGATGGAGGTGGTGGCAAGATTATTCTAGTGTTGAACCATTGCATGAGACATAAGGGGATGTCAGGGTGCTCCCGGAGGATCTACTTCGACGATTAAAGCGGGTCCTATAGGGTGTACTAGAGGGTATGTGGGCCCATGTCCAGGATGAGGAGGTCCTGGAGTAGTGTGTGGGCATTCCAACAGAGTGGTGGAACCTGATCTGTGTAGATTTTAACCTTGTACAATATCTACTACAAAGAAATATTTGGTAAAGGAACAGAAAAGATAAAATGGAAAATACAAACATTACACAAAGATTTTTCCCCTAGAATCCCAAATTGGGTAAACGAACATATTCTATATTATTCATCATGTTACAATGTTTATAATACAAAATACATATAGGAGCCAGCGACATCCAAAACCCTAACCCAATGACCTGGATTAGTACAAAACCCTAATTCTTTAACAAGAAATAGAAAACCATCGACAAAGAAACCATGTGCTGAAAAGCCACCTAAATATAATGCGGTCCCGAGGCAGAAAAAATGCAGTCCCGATGCAGAAAAAAAATATTTTGGGGGCCTTGCCCCCAAACCCATAACACTACTACTCATGCAAAGAATATAACACATACACAACATTCTCCCACTTGTTGTTTTCTTTGCACACAAGGGGTTACAGAGTTACATAGTCAACAATCCAGGGCAACAATGCCCATGGATCCTCTACACCAAGAGAACTTCTCAGTGCTCACAGATTTTGTTAATGAGTCTGGAAGATTCTTCAAAGTTTCCACCTTCATTAGTGATACTTTATTTTCTTCAATCATGTCTCTCACAAAGTGATATTTAACATCAATGTGTTTTTTCTTTGAATGATAAGCATGGTTTTTTGCCAGAAAAATTGCACTTTGACTATCACACTCTATCCTTACAGCTTGTTGTACCAACCCAATACCTTAACACAATATTTGTAACCATATTGCTTCCTTACTTGCATGAGTGGCTACCATGTATTCAACTTATGTAGTTAAAATTGCCACTATAGCCTGTCCTTTTCTCATCCAACTTATTGCTCCTCCAAATAGGTTAAACACATACCCTCTTGTATATTTCCTACGATCCAAATATCCAGCCCAGTATGCATCCACAAAGCCATGTATATCCACCACTCTGTCCAATCCCGGCCTTCCTTCATAGCACAATCCATAGCTATAAGTGCCATGCAAATACCTGAAAACCCTTTTTACTAATGTCTAATGCTCCTTCCTTGGTTTTGACATATACCTTCTCAAAACTACCACTGGATGTGCAATGTCCGGTCTAGTGCATACCATTGCATACATCAAACTTCCAAATACACTTGCATATGGAACATTAGATATGTCCTCCTCTTCTTCATCTGTCTTGGGACACTGATCTGCAGATAACTTTACACCAACAGGAATAGGAACCTTAACCGGTTTACATTCCTGCATATTAAACCTTTGCAATATTGTCTCGACATATTTTCTCTGATTTAACCATAGTTTGATCCTTTTCTAATCTCTTTTAATTTCCATTCCCAAAATGAAATTTGAAGCACCAAGATCCTTCATGTCAAATTTAGAGGACAACTAAGTTTTCACATCCTGGATAATCTCCTTGTTGTTTCCTATGAGAAACATGTAATCCACATATAAGACCAAATAAATCAAATGATCACCAGTTAATTTAAAATACACACAATGATCTTCTTTGCTTCTTTTGAAGCCAAGTCCTAGGATATAAGTATCAAATTTTTGATACCACATTCTTGGTGATTTTTTTAAGCCATACAGGGACTTTTTCAGCTTGCATACCAACTCCTTCTTTCCCTTCATAGCACAACCTTTTGGTTGCTTCATATAGATTTCTTCTTCCAAATCCTCATGTAGGAATGTTATCTTCACATCCATTTGTTCTATTTCAAAATCAAATGTAGCAACAACAAATAACATAAATCTTATGGAGGTTAAATTGGAAATAAGAGAAAAAATCTCACCAAAATCAATTCCCTCAACCTGGGAATAACCCTTTCCTACTAACCGAGCTTTGTATTTCTCCACTTTTCCTTCTGCATTCAACTTATTTTTAAATACCCATTTGTTGCCAATGGGATTTCTCCCAATTGGCAACTCCACTAGATCCCAAGCCTCATTCTTATCCAAAGATGGCATTTCTTCGTCTATGGCCCTTTTCCATAGATTTACATTCTCTGAACCCACTACCTCCTTGACAGTTCTAGGATAATCATTAGTACTAGACAAAGAAAAATTTGAATGGAAATCAGATGGACTATACATTTCCGGTAGCCTTCTTTCTCGATCTGATATCCTCAATAAGTATGGATTATGAGGATCTTCTTCTTTTGATTCATGTTATTCTGTAGAGTTTGATTCATCATCCTTTAAATCAAAATCTATATTAACTGGTTCTTCCTTACTTGGTAGGGCTTCCTGTTTAACAACATCCTTCATTCTCTAAATACCACATCTAGGATATACACTACCTTCTTAGTTTTTGGGTTCCAAATCTTATAACCTTTGAGACCATCTTTATATCCAATAAAGATACACTTTTCATTCTTCTTATCCATATTACTTTTGTTTTCCTTTAGAACATGAACATATGCATCACATCCAAATACGATGAGATGTGTGAGAGAAGGTTCCTTACCAGTCCATACCTCTTGCGGATTCTTGTCGTCCAACGTTGATGAGGGTGATCTGTTGACCAGGTAACATGCAGTACCCACTGCCTCTGCCCATAATTCTTTTCCTAACTCGACACCATTGAGCATGCACCTTTCCTTTTCTATCAACATCCTGTTCATGCTTTTTGCAACTCCATTTTGCTGAGGTGTATATGGAGTAGTATTCTTCCTTGCTATACTTCACTTCTTACAAAATTCTTCAAATTCATTTCCACATAACTCTCCTCCATTATCTATCCTCAACACCTTAATTTTTTTCTTTGTTTGATTCTCAAAAAGAGCCTTAAACACTTTAAACCTGTCAAAGACTTCAGATTTCTTCCTAAGGAAATATATCCAAGTCTTCCTTGAGAATTCATCTATAAATGAGACATAGTACACATATTTTCCCAATGATGGAACTGACACAGGTCCAAAAACATCACTGTGAACTAGCTATAAAATTCCTTCTGCCCTCATTGCACCAGAGGGGAATCTTACACGATTCTTCTTTCCATATACACAATGTTCACAGAAATCAAAATCTATAGAGTTTTTAGACATACCTTCAGCCATATGTTTACCCTGTAGTATTCGAAGACCCTTCTCTCCGATATGCCCCAGTCTTTGATGCCAAAGCATAACCTTTTCTCCAGAGACTGTAGGAGTTCTTTCTTCTTCAAATCCAATATCAAGAACAATGGAACTATTACACTCATCACTAATAGTTCTCATTTGTAGCTTATACAAAGTTCCAAATGAAACTCCCCTCATCAACACCATTTCTCCTTGAAACATCCTCTAGGTTTCCTTTTCAAATATTTTTTTTACCCCTGCATCGTCCATTTCTCTTACAGAAATCAAATTTATGGCCATACCTGGGTGTACAGAACACTAGGCAATGTTCTAATCCTTCCATCTATGAGCCTCAACTTTAACCTTCCTCTTCCTATTATTTTGGTTGCTGAATCATTACCTAATAAAACATTACCTCCATCATACCTTTCATATTCGAAGAACCACTCCCCGTGGGGAGTCATATGAAAGGATGCACCAGATTCAACCAAACATGCCTCATGATCTGCATGTGTGCTTGAAGAGGCCAAGTACACATCCCCTCCTTTTTCCTTGGAGGTTTTTTCTTCTGTAGAAGAAGATTCTTTAGATCCCTTCTTTTTCTCAACTTTGGATCTACACTGCTTCCTGTAGTGCCCTTCTTTTCCACATCTCCAACATACCCTTACAAACTTTCCAGAAGATTTAGATCTACCCTTAGAATTAGATCTCCCACTTGAGAAATTAGATCTATTTCTTTCCTGGGAATGTCCTCTTGCAAATAATGTGTCTGTGCTATGTCCTTCCATATTCTTCCATCTCATCTCCTCTGACAACTAGGATGAGATCACTTCTTCAAAATTCAAGGAATTTGTATTACTACCTATGGCCACAACCAGACTATCCCATGACTCTGGTAAAGAACACAACAAACTGATACATTTATATTCATCCAAAATTTTAATCTCAATAGATACTAACTGAATTACCACAGTATTGAAGGCGTTAAAATGCTCTGCCATCAAGTCTCCATCTCTCATCCTCAAGTTATACAACTTCTTTTTGAAGAATAATTTATATACTAGGGACTTAGAATGATACAACTTCCCCAACTTTTCCCATAAATCCTTAGTTGTAGATTCCTCTGACAAATTCAGTAATATTGAATCAGAGAGACAAGTCAGATTGTGCTCTTTGCCTTCTGATATAACTTTTTCCAGTCATCTGCAAAAGTTCCTGTAGGTGCAGTACCTGGATCTAGCACAATCCACTGATCTCTTTCCACCAATAGATCTTCCATCTTGAGATTCCATAGCTCAAAAATTTTCCCATTAAACTTCTCGATATCCATGTTTGAATTGCTTTCCATTTATTTTCACCTAAAAAGGCAATATCGTAGATCTCCCACTCTAACAAGGCTTATTACAGTCCCGAGCCAAACCCTTGACCACAAAGGCATCCCCCTAAAGCCAATAAAGCTCTGATACCAAATGTAGATTTTAACCTTGTACAATATCTACTGTAAACAAATATTTAGTAAAGGAGCAGAAAATATATAATGGAAAATACAAACATTACACAAAGATTTTTCTCTTGGAAACCCAAACCAGGAAAACCAACATATTCTATATTATTCATCATGTTACAATGTTTACAATACAAAATACATATAAGATCTAAAAGCATCCAAAACCCTAACCCAATGACCTAGATTAGTCCAAAACCCTAATTCTTTAACCGGAAATAGAAAACCATCAGCAAAGAAACCATGAGTCGAAAAACCACCTAAATATAATGCAGTCTCGAGGTAGAACAAATGTGATCCCGATGCCAAAAAAAAAAAATTGGGGGCTCCGCCCCCTTGCACCCCCCCGAGGAGGGGCCTAGTGGCCCACCCTCTAACCCCCCTGTGTGCCTAGCACATACGCTTAGACACTACTACTCATGCAAAGAATATAACACATACCCAACAATTTGTCGATTGACAGTAGTGGGGGTAGAGTTGACTAGTTGACTTCCTCCTTGACCTGGAGGGCCCCCAGCTGGGTGGGCGTCTCCAAATGATAGAGGACTTGAGGTGGGAGCTATGGGGGCACCGTGAGTGTCTATTTTGATATATATAGGCTTGGGATCCCATCTTTTATATGGTAGTCAATACCCATTTATGTACCTATAGGGGTGGGGGGATTCACTGGCCTACATGTGATTGTACATGTATTTTTTGTAAACATTGTTATCAACAGAATTTCATCCACAAAACATCTTCAAAACACTCATTATTTCACTCATGGACCAAAAATGCATCTCCAAAAGGTCCAAAACTATACAACCAACAATAAAATCAGCATGTGTTAAAAATACACAAGGCGCACGTGCACGTGCGACAATCAGATAACGTTAGAAATGCGCACATGCATCTGATGCTCGACCATGGACACAAAAATATGCACACACCTCAAAATGACACATTTATGATATTGGTTGGCCTTCCAACCACTTCTGGATCAGCTTCCAGGTCGACTTCACATCCAAATCTTGGTTGAATCCAACTGGGGGGCTGGTCAAAGACCTAAAGGTGCCCTAAAAGGCCCCTTATTCACACTAAGAATTGGTTGTATAATACCTCAAAGCTATGCTATCAAAGGAATCCATGGGTGCACTACATTTTCAAGGAATTCATTTGTATTGTTATGTTGTTGATATTCTCTTAGAAGATCGTCTTTGCTTATCAAGAGCATGCTAGCACCATTTCATTTAGCCATTCATATCACCTATTGATTGAATGTGCTTTGAATTCTCTTCACCATTTCATTTTAGTTTGTTACTTGTAAGAAGAGATCAATATTTGGGGGTCCAACAGCCCTCCCTTGGGGGAACAAGAGACCCATACATCTCCCTTTCTCTTTGGTGTTTTATTTCCACTAATACAATACTTTCCATTGGTGGCATGAATGTTGTTTATTTCTTGTTCTAATGTCCTTATGCACTCTAGGTTAGTTTATTTTAATGTTCTTAGTTTAATTCTTTGCTTATCCTTTATGCTTTATACTCCTAACTCTTCCTTTCATTGTTGTCTTGCCTAGCTAACCCAACTGGGCTTGTAAGAACCCTTATTTTTCTCATTGAGGTGACAAAATAGGTGAAACAGATTGGCGACTCCACTGGGGAAAGGTGTTACTGGATAAATCGATAGCTGCAGACACTAATGGATCTCCCTAGATCCACTTGGATCTAGAACAAAATAGGACAGGACATGAATCTTTCTCTAAGTTACAGTCATTGAATCTACTACTAAGAAGGAATGAGTGACATACCTTTTTATCACTTCCTTAGGTCTCTTTTTTTCCTGCTTCACTCCGGTTCTCTTGTGAAATCAGGTCCAAGACAACGCAAACCAACCAAAGCAAATACAACAAAGTATATTCAATGTCAACCTATGCATATGATCAAGGAATTATGGAATAAAATAAGAGTGATTTTATGGGAAACGGACATGCCATTGTATTATATTAAATGAAAGTAGAATATACAACTAGATCGCCTTGATGTCGCAAGATTCCTTTCAGTGACCCTTGGTTCCAACACACATGCTTTCTCTACATTTGCATGAAGAAGATCTAGTACAACTTGATAGATCAAATAGAGTCTTCAAGCTTTTGTCCAAACAGAGTTCTTCACACAATTCTTTCACCAGTTCTTCATTCAATCTTGCTTAACCTTTTCCACGAGAAACCTTTCAATATATAAGAGAAGGAGCGATGGTTACATGGATGAGGATGATCCCACTAAATATAAGAAGTCAGTAGGATGCCGACCATGTGAATGCCAACTCATTTTCTAGAAGATTCCCTTCTAGAACCTTTGTGACCTCTTCTCTTTTCCAAGCTTTGAAACAGGTTCACACCCTACCTATAGAGCAGACTGCAAACAATTTTCACCCTAAGTATGGGTTCCGTACGAGAATGAAGGATTTTCTCACCCTATAGCATAGGTAGCCTATGAACTCATCTTAAAAATGTGTTTTTTGGAAGAAGACAACAGTCACTTTTTTCAGGCAAAAAGTCTGTGTGGGAGCCTGAATACATCACTTGTAGAGACATCACCAGAGTGACCAAAATAACGTGTAATAGAATGCCCCCCAAAGTATGAGGCTGGAACTTGTGACAGCCGAAATACTTTGTAAAATGCGTGTGTGTGTCAGAAACAAGGAGCACACCTAATTGGAAACCTGTAAACAACCAAGCATCTGCAAAATATAATACCATTTCTGAGGTAGGCATTCCAATGCTTAGATAAAAAATGAATGGAATCATAAATGTAGGTCATGCCCACTAATCATACACCGTGGATCCATGTTGTCAAAATGATACATAGCCACCAGGAATACACTGTGGATCTATGTGAGAAGACTTGAATTAAGACATAGCCACATGACATACAAAGTGGATCTACGTGCCGATACAAATCATACATACTCCATCGCAACCTGGATAAAAAATATGAGACCCAGGGTCTTCAATCCCGTCACCTGAAACTACGAATCTAGCCATGTGATTACATGTGTTGAATTTGAACATGGTAGAAACCACTTGATTACCTGTCATTGATGAAAACCATTAACAAGTGAGAGGGAAATCATCATTGATGTCAATGACTCCCAATGTATCGAGGTACAATCCAAACGAATGCAAATGAATGATCTGAAGTTGAGCACTCAGCAAAATCTCTCGATTAGGGATCAATGATGTGAAACCCTTGTCAAAAGAGAAGAGACATGCCATTAAGGCATGCAGGTTCCAAGGTACTAAATGATTTCTAAGTCTCATTTCTGGATAATGAGTTGGAGTCGATGGAAAAAGACTCGTCACAGGAGGGCCTTGATGTATCCCCCATCAATGACACAAAATAAGTAACAGATTTTGAGGGTGAAACAAAGTATGAATATGGGTTGAAACAAACATAGGGAAGGTTGACATAGTAAGAATGGACAACTGCAGATGGTCGACTCAATATATGATCTGGATTATTTTCGGCACAAAATGAGAGCGGAGATATAATAAATAAATGCACAGAGATATTGTAGATATTCAATAATATAACATAAATGTATCATAGATGCAACCATAAACACATATATACAATAATACATGATTTCTATTAATCAAAGAAATGTATAGAGACTGTAAAATACAGAGTGAAAGACTCGCTAGAATGGTGGTAGCTTATGTCTGAGAATAGATGTGACGACTACTCACATCCATGAGAAGACGATTACAATGAGGCTCTGAAGGCCTTTTTACAATAAGCAGGAATCCCAAAAAACCTAGACATCCTGAAAACCGAACCCTAGGAGATGAAGCGCCAAAAGTCATGTGGGCCCCGTTTGGGTATGTTGGTGCATCAACTTCCCGAGGTCATAACTTTTGCATACGATCTTTGTTTTAGGTGTATGATAGCTCGTTGGAAATTTCTATCCGAGAAATAAAACTTTTGGGTGAGCAACATGATCTATGATCCATGTTGCTCCCCGTTTTCTCAAAAAACATCATTTAGGGCCTCAAAATGGCCCCGGAAGTTAAAAACTACTAAAAATAGTAAATTACCAAAATTGCCAGAAACATGTTTTGGGCCAGTTGGAGAAGGTGGGTGGCCACTGATATCCACCTGGATCAATATAGGGCTCGTTTGAACTTCTCTTGAACATATGAATGACATGACCAAGGACTTGGCAGCACTGACTCAAAGACGATCCAAGATATGACCTTGTAGCAAGTCAGATGAGAGACAAATGGATTTCCCAACTCGGATTCAAATGATGAATAGGGGGTGTCATGTTCAAGAGCAACGCTTACTGCCACTAATACGAATATGAAAACATATCCCTTTCCCAAAATTTCCCCCACCATTTCTGGTGAGTACCTCTTTATTTTTACACAAGCTTGAGGAGGATAACATATGCTTGTTGATGTAAGCTCATCCTTTGGACGAGTCCCTCGAAGTATATTTAACGAACCCTAGGAAGGAGTGGTTCGGTCCCATTACGGATCTTTCGATGTCTGTTTAAATCTCTCAGTTCCTTTTTTGTAAAAGAGTTTGACGAGACTGAAAAAGCGATAAACTATCGCCCGTCGAACGTTTTTTTCAAATACTTTAATGAGCGTGAAAAGAACAAGATCGGTTGAAAATATTTTCGTTTTTATGGAGCATGAAAAGAGCTTAAAGGATACTCCCTTACGTTCTTCATTTTCATGTTACCATGACGAGTACAAAAAGACAAGAAAAAGTATACTCAGTTCATTTTCATATATTTTCAAGCACGAGAACAAACGGAGACTGAGCTCGAGGTTTTTCCTACAAAACCCCTAAAAAAGTAGTCGTACATGCGACAAAAAGAAAAAACACCCATACTCCCTCGTTCGGACTTTGAAGTTGCTATATCTATGAAAAACCATGCTCACAAGGCTATTAGGGTATTAGGTTTTATAAACAAAGCAATACAAATAATATAAAAAATCAATAAGAAATAGTAAAAAGTGAATAAATATGGGTGAAAGGGACTTTTTACCATTTCATTTTTACTTTACCAAAAACTTGTCCAACATACCTCATTTTCCCCCAAATTTCTTTGCTCGATTGCAGGAGGCACAAGCGATCATTCGACGAATGGTTCCAGCCAATGAGGTAACCTCTTGATTCTACAACTTTTCCATGGTTTGCTTTTTGTTTTTATTGGCAATTTTTAGAGTTTCGAGTCCATTTTAGAGTCAGAACACGCGCTCAAGAATTCTCGCAGGTGGGTCATGCAGGACTTGCGAGAATATCGCACTGTGAAAAAGGTTCACTTGTGAGGGTCAAAAAATGGATTTTAATGTGTGGTTTTTCTCAATAAAAATTATGCAAGAGTTTAAAACAAGTTGTTGACTTCCCTCTCATGGCTCTATTTCAAGTGTTTGATCATCAAGATGTTCGAATGGAGAGAAAGAGAACATGAGGAGGAGGATGCCATTGTACAAAATGACCCGGGTATAGTCGCTCCCCTCCAGGAATGTGGTCTCTTGAAATTTTTTAGGATCCCGAGCATGAGAGCCCAACTCGGGTTGTTAGAATACCTGGTCCACATGTGGGACATGGATCAATATTTATTTCATGTGGGAGTCTAGATGCTAACACTAGATATCGAGGATTTCTATTTTTTGACGTGGTTGTCATGATGTGGATACCATGTTACTTTGACCGGAGGTAGAGGCGATGGACTCCCTATGAGCGAGTATGTTCACCAATATTGTGTTTCCGAGGCAGAGAGAAGCAAGGGTAAGAATGCCATTTTGGGGGTCCAAGATCTGACCCTACGGACTATATTGTTTACCATTACATGCATGGCTGGGAGCGCGGCTCTGCACATGGCTCTTGAGAGCTATTTCCAATACGCCATAGAGTGCACAAAGCCTCTGGTTTTCAACTGGTCGGACGTAGTTCTCCGCAGTATGAAGAGACAACTAACAAAGTACAGAAGGGGTGACTTGAAGCAGTTTGGGTACTGGTCAATTTTGGTGTCATTATTCCTCGAGAGGGTCCCACTGTTGTGACTACAGGTTGATTGGGGTTTACCGGCCCCACAGGATCCGAGGATGCTGAGGTGGTGTAACCTTATGGCTCGACACGTAGCAGGGCCTATAATCAAGTATAATGATTCATTTTTTGACTAGTTGAGGCCCCAGATGCTGATGATCCCATATGTTGATGATTGATGACTATGCATATGTCGGTTTGGATTTCTGAGGGGATTCAGATTTGGTCCTACCTGAGGATGCTCAGTGGGGTGACTTAGGTGAGAAGTACACATTTTGTTCTTTTAAAATGTTTTTGCAAATTTTATTATATGAAATGTTTTTATGTTTATCCAGGGACTAATCAAAATAATTCTTTTTGATGACACATATGTGGGGCCATATCGACCTCCAGGAACGTCTCCCATAAAAAGGCAAGGATAAGTGGCTCCAGTGGCGAGATGGGATGTCGAGGACTACAAGGCAGTGGAACAAAACTTAGAGGGGTTGATTGTGGATGTCTTGGACATTTCTATTGGGGACATCTCGAGACATTAATAGTACCATACTGTGGGTGTGTCTGAGTCTCTCAGTTGACTGCTCCATAGGGTAGCCCGAGCAGTTGTGTGTTATCATGAGCATCATCCATTATGCTATTTTGTAGAAGCTATAGGCTTCGTATTTTGAGATTTTGATGCTTGGATAGAAAGTTTTTGTAAAAACTTTTGATTGTTATATACATATATATGGCTTCTACTGGCTTATTTTGTGTTGTTTTATACATGTGATGTGTGATTGGTTTATAAATGTCCCAAATGTGTGTCTAACACATAGTTATCTAAGGCATCAGTCAATGTATTTAGACATCTAGGAATGTGTTGATATTCGATATAATCAAAATAACGTTTCAAGAGGAGAATTCGTAAATATAATCGTAATAAAGTAGGACTTCAGATAGCATAGACATTACTTGAATGTAGTACTACTAGTTACGAATCAAGTCATATAACCAAGTGGCAGATATCAAGTGAAATAGCATCAATGAACAATTCGACGACGGTGCTATATTCTGCAATATTATTGGTCGCACGACCAAGGCACACACTTCGTAGACTGATAAGTTCATTTGTATGTGCGTAAATTACCCATGCAGCAGAAGAAAGGTTCTGAGTACTATGACTAGTGCCATCGGCGAAGCCAATGTGGGGTAGAGAAGACTCTGACATCTGGAAACCAAGCACAATGCAAGATAAGCGGTTGAGGGAAGAGACCAAATAATGAAAAAGCGTACTAAAGTAACACACAAAAATTATGATACAATAAAATACAAGCACTCATGTACAGGTGATCTTAATCATAGTACTTCTTTAAGTACAACCCATTTCTAGGTTCACTCAAAGAGATATTTTCATAGTCCACCAACTCGTAAGCTCCTTTCTCCAAAACTCGCCTAACGATAAAAGAACCTCACGACATAGCTTCAAATTTTTCAGCTCCTAGCATATCTCGATCTTGTTCGTAAAGGAGAACCAGATCACCTTCATAGAAAATGCATGGCTTGACATGTTTGTCATATTGGGCTTTGACACATTTCTTCTGGGCTTCTGTAACTAGGGTGGCATCGCAACGGGTTTCATCTAATTGCATGAGATACAACATATGTTTTTCTTCAACATAAGTGTTTGGGAGAAGTTTGACGTCTAGTTTTAGGGAGGGTATCTCACATTCAATCGGCAAGATGGCTTCTAGAACATAGACTAACTGGAATGGTGTAAACCAGGTAGCAAACTTAACAGATGTCCGGTAAGCCCACAATGCTGAAAACAACATCCTGTGCCAACTCGTTTTGTGAATCCCTATCATTCGTCGAAGCATGGTAATGAGGATTTTGTTTATTGCTTCAATTTGGTCGTTGGCTTGTGGGTAATAGGGTTTTGAGTTTTCATGGCGAAGACCAAATTTTTCAGTGAGTTTATACATCATGAAGTTTCTAAAGTGGCTACCATGATCAGTAACGATAGCTTGAGGAACACCAAACCAAGTAATGATGTGATTGAATATAAATAATGTTGCAGTCCTTTTGATATTGTCGAATGTTGGCATCGCCTCGGCCCATTTCGTAAAATAATCTACGGCTACAATAATGTATCTATGCCCCCCAACCGAGTGAGGGTGACATGTCATGAAATTGATACCCCATTTCACAAAAGGACCAACGGAGACCACAGGGTGTGATCGTATTTTATTGTTGTAGGTTTGGCAAGCATGGCATTTTTGGACAACAATTATACAATTGTTAAATAAAGAAGGCCAAAAATACCCTGCTCGTAAGATCTTCTGGGTAGTAGCATACCCATACATGTGACCACCATAGGCGCCAAAATGACAGCCAGCCAGGGCTTTCTCGGCTTTGTCAAATGTGAGGCAGCGTCGAAAATCGAAGTCAGTACCATGACAATAAAGAGTATCACCGAGGATAATATACTGATGGGCTTGGTAGCATATTCGATGGTGGTCAGTCCTAGACAAATTGGGCTGGAAAGTCTAGGTCTAGAGATATATCATGATATCTCCGTACCAAAGGTCAACATAACTGATCAGGAAAAGGGATTGATTGGGTAATGAATCTTCTGCTACATTTTCCGTCTCAGAGTAGGGAAGGTCGCATATCAACTCAGAAAACACCAAGGATTTCTTGGACTTAGCGCATTCAAATTCTAATTCAAGCTCCTGGAGTATTACGATCCATTTGGATTATTTTCCCCCTAGCAATTGGCATGTAAGAATGTGTTGCATAGGGTTGTAGTTAGAAATTACCGTAGTCTTGCAAAAAAGGGATATAGTGCCGGAAACGTTGAACAACTTGGATGGCTGCCAAGGCCAATTTTTCAACATGTAAATACTTGGTTTTGGTAGTTGTGAGACTCTAAATCAAGTAATAGATGACATGTTCGTCATGAGAATCATCCTCCTGGACAAGAACCATAGAGATGGTATAGTCTGAGGCTGCAAGGTAAAGGAAATAATCTCGATTGTAATCAGGTGGGAAGAGTAGTGGGATACATTTCAAAGACAGTTTGAAAGATTCAAAATCTTTATTGGAAGTGGTATCCCATACAAACTCAGAACCTTTCTTGAGCTGTCATGTAAATTCAAGAGTTAGCTCAGCATAGTTCGAGATGAAACGATAGAGAAAGTTTGCCTTCCCTTGCAAAATTTGTAATTAGCGAAGTGAGGAAGGAGGAGGGAGATTGAGAAACGCCTTGACCTTCAAAGGATCTACCCTGATCCCTAGACGTGGAACAATAAAGCCTAGAAGTCAGCTGGATTCTACACAAAAAACACATTTGTGGGGATTCAAGAGTATATGGTAAAACCAACATTGAAGGAAAATGGCGCGGAGGTGTATTGGATGATCCAAACGATGCATGGAATGAGCAAGTACGTCATCGAGATATGGCTTCACAATGTGATTTATATCATGAAAGGTGTAAAACAAAGCACGTTGAAAAGTTACAGTGGGATTCTTTAAACTGAATGGAAGTTTTCAGTAGGCGAAAGTGTCCCAAGGAAAAATAAAAGCGTTCTTGTGTTGGTCCACAGATACGATATTGATTTGATTATATCCAGAGAAACCATCCATCAGAGAGAAGATTTCACTTCCGGCACAATCGTCGACGATCTAGTCAACGAAGGGGGTAGGAAAGTTGTCTTTAGGACAAGCTTTGTTAATGTCTTTATAATCAATGCACAAATGGATTGTGCCTTGTTTCTTGTTAATTGAAACAAGATTGGAAACCCAGTCAGTTAGAGACACAAGGTAAATAAAGCCAGCTTTGATAAGTTTCTCAACTTCAAGCTTGATAGCGGCTTCTTTACATGGGTGGACTAGATGAATTCGTTGTCGGGCAGGTTTAGCGCCCGGGTATGTCTTAATCTCATGTCTTAGACATTGTTGTTGACCACAATGTCGGGGTCAATCCCCAACATTTCTTCATAGCTCCATGCGAAGACGTCATGAAATTCTTGGAAAAGAGACTTGTAGGTGACAACTTCGTCATGGGAACATGAAGCTCCGATATGCACAATTTCGACAACTCCAAGTTTTATGGATATGTTGAGGGGGATGGTGGGTGAGATATTACTTAAGTTCCCTTCATAGAACATATCATTTGTAGACTTGGGAATGATATAAATGATGACAATAGTCAATGGGGTCGAGATTCATTGGTAACCTTTGATGGTGTGTTGTTCCAGGAAGAGGATGGAATGATGATGTCCATCATCCCAAGGGGTGTCTTCCCTGGACATAACAACCATAATCATCTTGTCTCTGGGAAAAAAGATGCGGAATGGATCCCGATATAAATCACCAAGAGAGAGGGTAGAAGGGGTTGCCAATTGAATGGATTGATAAGCAAATTCAACCAGACTCAAAGGCATTTCATTGCCATAACAAAGATGATCATCGGGGTTGGGTACCATCCACAAGTCGTAAGATGCAGGGGTTCCATGAATAGAAGTGGAGATCATGTTGATCGAGGCGACAAATGGATGTGGAACATTCGGTGAAAGTACCCATCAAAGAGGAATCTTTAAGAAGATCGGCATCGATGTTCTCATATCTAGGGGGGTTTTGCAATGAAAGGTACATTGTCGGTACTTGCATCAGAGTGAAAGAAGGAAAATTGGTCTACGCTAGCTACTTTTCCTTGATGTGGGAAACACACGACATGGAAAAGAGTGGACACAATTGCACACATGGAATCGATCCAGCTACAACCAAGTAGAAGGTTGTAATCGAGAGGAGCATCAAAGATCTCCACTTCAACGTTGATCGTTTTTCCTTCTAACATAATAGGCAATGAAGCGAGGACATCGTAAGGCTTAAAACTAGAGCCATTGAAGGCTTTGAGCGTGTTGTGGGATTCAGTTAAAGGAGGAGATTTGATGGCTTTCTAGCAGGTAATAGACATGACACACATCGAGGCACCCTCATCAATAACTGTTCTACAAATGTTTTTGTCAGAGACAATAACTTCTATTTGGAATGTGAGTTGAGGGGGTAACCTTGGAATGTGATATTCCAAGTCAAAAATTATTAAATTTGTATCCGTAGGGTCAATTCCACCAATAGATTTCAGCAGTGCCTTCTATTGTATAGGACAACTTTGAAGGACTTCGAGGGATGACATCACGGATGGTGCTTGGGCCCAATCTTCGACAATACTGTAGTTTTGGGTAGCACATGCATGAGGATTGAAAGCATATTTTCGAACAACACCCTTTGGGAGAGGGCGAAGAACTATATCTAGGCTTGGTCATTCAATATGTAGAGGATCATTGGTAGGTGGAGTCGTGGGAGATTGTTGGACCAACGAATGAGGTATTTCATCAACCTTCTCTTTGGAGGAAGAATAATCTTTGGCTCGAGTGGTAACTATGATGTCATTCTTCTTTGAATCACCTATACACATTAAGACATATGATGTATTGGAGGGGGAAGGTTGGTCATGAATGACCAATTGGGCCTGTTGTTGAGAAGGGAAATGTTGTGACAAGATGGCCGGAGTGGGGGGTTTCGGGGTCCCTTGAAGGAACTTAGTAACCTCATCTCGTCATGGACAATCCTTAGTGTAGTGATCATCACCACAGATAAGACAAGGGAATCATGGTTTGTGCTTATCCTTATCATCAACATGTGGTGTTTTGGTTTTCTCAGATTGCGGATTATTTTTATCCTCCTTGTTATTACCCTTTCCTTTCTTGGATTTATTTTTGTCGGCGGGATTAGATTGAACAGAGTTCAGCTCAGAAGTCTTGTCAGTGGGAGGGGTAGGAGACGGAGAATTTTGAACATTAGAAGAAATGGATTTGGGGTTGTTGCTAGAGGTTTGGATGGAGTGAGGTTGGGCATGGAAAGTGCCAATCACACTATCATCTGCATGAGAAGCAACAGTAGTAGTTGAAGTAGCAGAAGTAGAAGGACAAGGTGTGTCAGGGAGTAAGTCATAAAGAGTACCCATTTGTGAGTAAACAAGGTCAAGGTATTGAGCACGATTGATTTCTTTTTCTTCTGTGACAACTCCACCCATGACAATGTCATGAGCGATGTCATTCACAAATGATTTCATGAACCACTCTGCCAGTGACTGATCAGGAAGTTCGAGTTTGATGAGACGTCGTCTTTGTCGCCACTCATGAATGTGATCAGAGATATGAGTGGCTTTGGTTTGTTTGAAAGAACTCAAAATTTTGGTTCCCATTTTGTAGTGGATCGGTAACTGGTAGTGGGTGAGGAAAGCCATAGCAAGGGTGTTGAAGTCGGTGAAGAAACCTCGTGGTAATTCTATATACCACTTCACAGAGGAACCTGTGAGGGTTTGCTGAAGAAGCAATAAATGAAT
Source organism: Picea engelmannii (assembly GCA_009831015.1). Lineage (NCBI taxonomy): Eukaryota > Viridiplantae > Streptophyta > Pinopsida > Pinales > Pinaceae > Picea > Picea engelmannii. The sequence continues at coordinate 83,714 of ML807114.1, forward strand.
AGAGTCATCCATCAAGGAGTTGGATGAGCACCAAAGGTGAAAAATCATTACATGATTGTTCGGGTCCTCTCCTGGTTTACCATCGAACTTAGGGATGTTAGATGGTAGTTTGGCCGGTATGGTGGGCCATTAAGGAGAGTGATGGATCGAATCATTTAAAATTCTCAATAGATCAAGGAGGTCTAGGGTGGATAAGAAGGGAAATTGTCTATTCACGTGTGGGTACTGGTGACTTTGGGGAGGGAGTCCCATCAGTAGACCAGTGGGACCATAAGAAGTTTGCATATAATGTGAAGATTCAGGCAGATTCGGTTGTTTGTGTGGAGGCAAGTAATTCATAGGGTTGTACCCTTGAACATGGGTGTGGGGTTGAGAACTCAAGCCCAAAATAGGATTGGACATGCCTGGATATGGTTGGCCTGTACTAGGGGGTATGAAGGAGCTAGCTTGAAGCTATTGCCCCCTAGTCGAGTGAGGATTACTTTGAATAAGATAATTCCAATTTTGGGCCGAGGATGGAGGTATGTTTTTTCCATAGGGTAGGGTCGGTGGGGGTTGCCCTCCAATCGGGGGTTGCATCCCAATTGGGATTTGTCCTGCAAAAGGGGATTGGGTTTGGCCTCCTTGGTGAAATTGTCCACCGACATGAATCTGGTAACTAGGTGTGAAAGATGAGATGGTTCCACTAGGGTAGGTGCCTCCGATAGAGGATGGAAGAGTTATTTTGAAAGGGGGTCAAGGAAGTGTCAGAATGAAACCAGGAATGAGATGGTGCCCAGAAGGAGTGTAAACTCCAGGAGTCTCGGATGAGATTTGTGTAGGAGTAGGAATAGAATAATTCAATGCATGATATCTGGGTGGAAGTGTTGGGGTGAATCTAGGAGAAAGTGACATGCCAATGGGAGCTTGGCTAGCTGCTGTAATCCTGGTCTGAGGACTCGTAGTATCTGGGACCATTGTGTAATGGACTATTTGTAGAGGGATAGTCAAGATGTGGTTAGCTGGCGGAGCATCTGTACCAGGAAAATAATAGGTAGTATTAAAAGGTATTGCACCTGGATTAGATGTTTTGGGAAACTCAAGTGTGACAGTGATATCAACCCCTTCTCTTGAGCCAAAGAGATCTCGTCTAAAAATGCCAGTAGTCCAAAAAGGATCTTGACCCTCAGGTCCTATGAAAGGTCCGATTGGTAATCCAGAAGACTGAACAACTATTCCTCTGGAAGAATTCACTCGAACAATATGTCTCTCAGAGTCGGGAGGAAGTCAGAAGTCCTCACGAGAATTGGTAATTCAAAATCATTCTAAAGAGTTAGTTCTTTCCACTTGTGGAGTGGAAACATCTTGGACTTCACTTTGTTGAGGAGATCCCTCTGGGGAGTTGGTAAGCAAGGGTTGAGAACCTTCCAGATCTTCTGGGGGTAGTCCTTGCATTCTACGTGAACAGCGTGGAGGGTCAATTGTGATCGAGTTAGAATCTTACAAAAGAAATTCTATGGCCAACTTGGGTAAACAAACAACATGAGGTAATAAAATCTAGGAAGCAAAACCAAGCAAACAAGACCTTCTAATTCTGAAGTCACTAGTTGGTGATGAAATCCAATGTCATGACAACGAGATGAGAAGGGGATGGGTGATGGTGGAAAATTTACGTTGATGACCTGCTTAACAGACTTAGACCCTAGTGCAAGCTCCCACACATAATTGTGGGTATACCCTCCAAGAAGCCCGAGTGAGTCTGGCCAACTTCGATTCTAGGTACCATGAGGAATTACCCCTTCATAGTCACCTTATGTAAGATCCTAAGAAGATAGGCTACTAAGGTTACCACAAACAACAATGATTCCTAGGGGAACAGTCGACAGTCTGATCCACATGCAAGGGCAGGGTATCTAGCCTGAAATCAACTTGAGAGGCTTCCACTCATCATTGTGGGTATACCTTCAAGTGACCCCCATAATACGTGCAACATATACACCGATATCACCAAAGCAGGGTGAGTAACTTTGTCAATCTCAATGCGACCTCAGGTTTGACCCTTGTGTGACAAGTGCTTCCCAGGACAAAATGCTGCAAATGGAATTTGACACTCCTTATCACAAGATACTATTGTGTGTTTTTTTTCTTTGGAGAGTGTGTCTCATTGCCTATTCCAAGGCTCTAGCCTAGATAATGTTGGTGCAAAAGATCCCTAGAAAAAGTTACTAGTTGAATTTTAAAGTTGCGCCATATTATTAAAGGTTGTTGTTACACAAAAAAGGATATGAAAATGAAATTGATGTTGTGTGAGACTCTAACCCAACAATGTGTAAATAGGGATGAATGATACAAATTTTCATTCGATGAATACTATTTATAGGAGGGAAAGAGGAGTTTCTTGGAACAATGTGAACTATGATGTATGATCTTCTCTGAAATGTAATATTAAATAATCATGAACAATGCAAATTCCCTATTTGTTCTCTTTCAATACTTCAATGTCAATATTTTTCAAATAAAAGGTTGCTTAAAAAAAAAGAAAAAAAAAGTCTTTAATTTTTTTATTAGAAACAAAGCAACACAGATGGAACTAAGAAAACGTAAGCAACCAACGAAAATGAAGTACTCAATAAACGCCCAAATCGATCTTTCAATGAAGATAAAAATGACAAACTGACAAGACCAGTCTCTTCAAATGAACATAGGTAACTATTTTCCAAGTAATAAGCAATCGAAAAGGACAATTAATCTCAAATTTTAATCCAATCAAAGGCTCCCGACCAAATAAGCACTCGGATTTCAGAATCAAAGATTATACCCTTGTTAAGAAAATGTCAAGAGGTAAAAGTTGATAAAACATGATCAAGAAAAGTTTTAGATTTCCGAAAACTAATCATTCACGAGATTTGAAGTCAAGAAATAGTCAATCACTGGTCAGAGAAGTTCTTCCCAGACACAGAAAAAAATCTAGGCATCTGAAGACACAAAAAGACTTAATCCAATTTTTTTACAAGTGAGTTCGCAGTCTGGCAGTGGGGTACAGTGCAAGAATTAAAGATTCTCGCAGGCTAGACATAGGCAGGTTCCAAGAAGTTCGCACTGAACTGAACACTAGGGTGTGAACTTCAGTGATTCTCTCAGGCTATAGAAAGGTGTAGTGTGAGAAGGTTTGTAATCAAGCAAATTTTGGAAAAATGACAGAACTTTCAACGGAACTTTTGGATCTAGGGAGGCTGTGAGGATCTCCTCAAGACTCAGAGATTGATTGGGAATGAAAAAGGGTAGGTCAAGAGTAAATCGCCAAGTAAAAACCACAAAAATGGGTTGTATCCCTAGTGGATTCACCAATTTTGTTACTGGATAAATCGGTAGGTGCAGACACTAACAGATCTCCCTAGATCCACCTAGATCTAGAAAAAAACAAGATAGGACATGACTCTTTCTCTAAGTTGTGGTCATTGAATCTACTACTAAGAAGGAATGGGTGACATACCTTTATATCGCTTCCTTAGGTATCCGTTGTTCCTGTTGTGCTCCAGTGCTCTTGTGAAATCAATTCGAAGACAACACAAACCAACCAAATCAAAGACAACAAAGTATATTCAATGTCAACCTATGCATATGGTCAAGGAATTATGCAATAAAATAAGAGTGATTTTATGGGAAAAGGACATGCCACTGTATTATATTAAATAAAAGTAGAAGATACAACCAGATCGCCTTGATGTCGCAAGATTCCTTTCAGTGACCCTTGGTTCCAACACACACGTTTTCTCTACATTTTCATGAAGAAGATCCAGTACAACTTGATAGAAGAAATAGAGTATTCAAGCTTCTGTCCAAACAGAGTTTTTCACACAATTATTTCACCAGTTCTTCATTCAATCTTGCTTAACCTTTTCCATGAGAAACCTTTCAATATATAGGAGAAGGAGGGATGGTTACATGGATGAGGATGATCCCACTAAATATGAGAAGTTAGTAGGATGACAACCATGTGAATGCCAACTCATTTTCTAGAATATTCCCTTCTAGAACCTTTGTGACCTCTTCTCTTTTCCAAGATTTGAAACATGTTCACACCCTACCTATAGAGAAGGCTGCGAACAATTCACACCCTAGGTATGGGTTGCATGTGGGAATGAAGGATTTTCACACCCTATAACATAGGCAACCTGCGAACTCATCTTAAAAATGTGTTTCTTCGAAGAAGACAATGGTCACTTTTCTCATGCAAAATGTCTTTATGGGAGCCTGAATACATCACTTGTAGAGACCTCACCAGAGTGAACAAAATAGCGTGTAACAAGAGGTATCAATTTCCTCCCCCATTTGGGTTATTTTAGCTCTTCATTTTGTTTATTTAACTTGCAGGTACCATAACCGGCCCAGGCCGGCCTGCAGAAAGCCAAATTCAAATCTGAGTTGATATAATTTCATCCGAAATTTCTTTCATGGTCGTGTCACAACAAGTGTGTGGGTTTTATAACCCACAAGCACGTATTCCAAGAATGTGTGAAAAACTCTCTACATTTCTTAGCGCCCTCAGCGAACTGTGCCCAAAGGTCATTTTTGATCTGTGCATTGGCGCCCAATGCGCCTCTGTCTACTCTGTGACCCATGCATCTGCTAATAAATTCACACATTGTAAGGTTTTTTGTGATTTTTGGAGGGCCCATAGCCTTCTTAAAATTGATTCCATGCAGATTGTATCATGCACCATACTTAGATACCTTCTCTATATGAAGGGATAGTCAAAAAATAGGCACTTAGGGGGTTGACATCATTCTTTCCTCTTTTTCTTTCACTTTTTCCACATGGATGTCTTTCTTTGAGTAAAGTCTAAGTTGGAATCATCCTACATCACATATAAAACTTTCACTGGGACCAGAAATTGGATATCAATCATTGAGTATGCTCTTCTCTCGCACCCCAAAGTGATCTTGAGAATCAAAAATAGATTGAGGGAAAATTTCATCTCCCGTAAAAACAAAAAATATTTAGGAGAGGACAATAGCCCCCTCAGGACTCCTCTTAGTTTATTTTTCAACCACATCTTAAGATTGTAACAGGCCCATACATGCCCACATGCTACAAACATATGATAGTGATTGAAGTTTACTTTCTTAGATTAAAACACTAGGGAAGTTTAAAGGTTTTGTAACGGGCCCATACATGCCCACATATGCACAATCTAGGATAGTTTCAAAGCTTTCTTAGATTAATTCACACTAGGGAGTTAAAGGAATAGTAAGGACCTACATGTCCGCATGCTAGTTTCCTAGGGTCTTTAAAATTATGCAAGGTTGTACCAATGGAATTTAGTTAATTAGGTAATCAAAACTTGTATGGACCACATGAAGTCCACATGCAGCAAGGTGACACCTAATTTATTAAAAAGATTTTGGCACACTTTCACTTGTTCATACACAAAATCACTACTCACTCACGTAGTTTTCATCTCAAAACGTGGAGGTTGAAGTAAGTTTCCTCCAAAGGAATTCTGAAATACCCCACCCATTTCTTGATGAAACTATCCACTCCCACTTAATTTCAACGAGATTGGCTCACACTCCCAATCTCTCAAGCAACCACATATAAACATTTTCTAAAAACTCACTAAGTTTCCTCCACAGGAGGTGACAAAATAATTTTTTTAGTATAGGTAGGATCTCAGGGATAGGCATCCAAATAACTCCCCATTATCTGGTTCTCACATCTTCAAAACAATTGAAGTTGTCAAATAGGGATCTTTAAAATCCTCCAAGTCAAGTGTTCCTAACCCCATAAGGCAGGGAGATACTTGTGAAGGGTCGAAGGCTGAGGTCTGATTGTTATGTGTGTCCCCCCTTGAGGCACCCACCTCTTGGACAGAATCCATCTCATGACCCATTTCTTAGGTCAAAAATATAAATGTCGCACCTTGACCGAGGTACTTAGTGACCAAATTTTAGGACATCTACCCAGGTGGCAATTGTGGGCTACAATTGCACCTTGATCGGATTTTGTGTGGCTATTGGAAAATATCACCAGCTCTTTTGGGATATGCACCCTCTACCCCTCATTATAACTGATTACTTCATCCTTCACTAGTTCATCTTTCAGTGGCTTCAGACCCCACTATTGAGTGCTATTGGAAGGTCCAGTTCTATTTGAAAGGAAGAACATTATGTATTTTTAGGACACAATCATTTGTTTTCCTTTGTTCTCCCACGCAGACAAGAACTACCTACCCAGATGTATGTTTATTTCTCAGTTGATTCATGTATGATGTTCTTGTTATTACATGCAATTGTGAGATATATTGTCAAGGTACAAGTTATACAAAGTCTCTTGTTCATTAATTTCTCTCATCACCATTTTCACACACCTACTTTTCTAGTCGGACATCATAGGGGACCCACAAAATCCCCGTCGTTACAGATGCTTTCTAAATCTCCCTCCCATTCTAGGGGGAGTTCCTATTTTTTCCAACTCATCGACCATACTTTCTCACACCCCTGTGAGGGATATTGTATTGGGATCAACTTTTGTTGGTTCCACTTTGCCTGGGTCAAGTTTCCAAGGTCAACCATTCCCACACTCTCCTTTACATGGAAGCGGGGGGCACACTTCTTATCAAGGAGGAAGTACAACTCCATCTAGCCCCCTTCATAGGTCAGGTACACCCCACATTCACACTATAGTTGGAACAAACCCTCTTTCGAGGTCAGGCACACAAAAAAATTCTACCATGGCTGGCACTAATCTTCCACCACAACCCCAGATTCCCTACTTGGCTTCCCTCAACATACCAGATTTGACTAAAATCAATAATCATCCTATATCGCATGACCCCACATGGCCTGCAATGCCTACCAAACTACCTTCATAAATCCCCAAGTTTGAAGGAAAAGAGGGAGATGACCCAGCCAACCATATCATGACCTTCCATTTATGGTGCTCCTCCAATAGCATTATGGATGACTTTGTCCAATTGAGACTATTTCAACGCACATTCACCAACCCATCAACTAAGTGGTAGGTAGAAGAAAAATCTGGGTCCCACATGACCTTTGAATCTTTGGCCAAAGCATTTTTTACCTTCTTTCAATTCCCAATCTATCATGACAATGGTCTCGAACTCCTCTCAGAGTTTAAACAAACCTTTTCTACACACATCGCCGACCACATTCATGAATGGCATCAGCGACGTAGTCTATGTAAAGCAGAAGCCACCAAGAAACAATTCCTTAACTGGTTTCTCAAATCACTTGTTTCCCTCCTTGCCAAAGATGTGACCACCACCTTCCCCCAATCGGAAGAAGAATCCATCATCAAAGCCTAACAACTTGAACTCATTTATTCAAAGTCATGATATTTGTACACAGTAGTCCCTGACACCCCGAGACCTGTGCCATTTGGCCAAGACAAACCTAGGATGTCTCACTCAGCATATGGATTGATTGGTACCACTACACACCACAATTCACACCCCCAACAACCACCTATGTATGGAACACCTCAATATCCACCAGCATATGGCAAGCCCCCTTATTATCCTCCTCCCACTTATCAACAAAAATACCCCTCGACCTTTTCTCCACCCATCAGTGGACCGTCGCCAGCACCCATAGTACGCCCTGCGGCCCAACCTAGTTCTGGTACCCCATCTACCTCTGCTTACACCCTAGGCACTAGTTAAACTTCCACACCTTCCTATATACCTTATGGATCATCACCACAACATAATCTATACTTCCCATTTACCGGTCCTCCCCAGCCTATTACTTCTCCACAAGGAAAACCACACGCTGTGGTTAACTTTGTTCAACCCTCTCCCATTCAACAAGTCCATCACTTTGAACAACTTAATACAAAAAATCCATCCCATCAATCAAACAATGCCATAAAGAAGGGAAAAAACTGAAATAATAATAATTCTAGACCAGGAGGAAACCAGAACCAACCCCAGCAGAACCAACCTGTCGAGGCCAACCAGAACCAGGGGAACCAGAACAACCAAGGGGGAAATAAAAATAAACGCCAAGGGAATAAAAACAACAATATTCAGACAAACTTCCCTTGTTCCCTTTGCAGTGAGTATGGCCATTATACTCACCATTTCCCCCAAATTGTGGACTTCAAATGGATGAAAGAATCCAAAAATGGACCACGTCCCCCCCCAACTGTGTTACAAAACCCAATACCACACCAAGGGGTAATGAACACCCAACAAGAGATGGATCCATCCCCACCATAGATGGGACAATACACCAACCTAGGACCTCCTATAGATCACACTATCCTCCTCACTAGTGAGGAAGAAGTCCTTCTACAAATGCACAGTCGTCAATACAACATACCCTTTGACCCTCCTCCCACTACCTTGGAGGCCACCCTAGTCACAACTAGCCCACATTTGATGATTCCATGCCCTAATACTAAAACACCTCTTCACATCCTTTGCATCCCATCACGAAGGAATGTCAACAACCCTCAGGCTAGTGCAACCCACAGTTTTAGTCTAGTCGATGACTTGGCAGAATCCCCCACTGCCATGTCAGTCTTAGAAGTTCTTCAAACCTGTCCTACTCAACGAAAGTCATTACTTTCCGCTCTGGGGGAATTCAACCCTGTCAATACTCGACTCATCACATTTGATCTCGACAGTGGAGAACCCTGCCTCCTCGCTCTTGTCGCTTTTCAAATATTGGTTAAAATCTGGAATATCATAGTCCACCACTGCATTATTGACAAAGGTGCATCCACATGCATCATGTCCAAAACCATCTGGCAGAAACTTGGCTCTCCAGAGCTAATACCATTCGCCATTACTCCGAGGGATTACGACGGACGACCCTCGTCTCCCGAGTGGCTCTTCCAAAATGTCCCCGTCAAACTCGGGGGCAAAACCACTCGTATTGACATTGAGGTTATCAATGGCCCGCTTGACTCCAATATTTTTTTTGGTCGTATATACATGTATTCTATGAAGGAAGTCACCTCTTCTATGTTCTGAACCATGATGTTTCCCCATAACAAAAAGATCATTACCATCGATCAAGTATAACATTATGAGCCTAACCCTTCATCCAACATCGACAACGTCCTCCGTTTTGTCAACACTAATCCGGATGCCTATCCACTCATCAAGATGGGCCCTAGAATTTTTAAGGACCCATCCTTGCTAGGGACATACCATGGAGAACCACTGCTCATCCATCCCTCATCACAAGTATGTGTCGTCTCCACCAACGGAACAACAACTAAAGATACTCTCTCTCCCACAGAGGCCTCTTTCATCCCTGACGTCCCACTAGTCACAGAACTCCTCCCTTAGGAATCCCCTAGAACTTATTCATCTCTACCCATTCTTGATATTCCCCTCCCCCAGGGCCATATCCCAGTTTGGGAAACAATCCCCCAAGCCATTACCCAAATCCATTTCTTTTACCCCCCACTGGGTGTACAATCTTTCCAGGCCACCTTTGATCGCCATGTCAACCTTCTCTCATTCAATGAAGGCGACCTCATCCTTGCTTATGATATCGCTCATGATACCTTTGGCCATGGAAAGTTGGAGTCATTATGGCATGGACCTTACATCATCCAATTATTTCTGTATGTCTTTTTAGAGTTTTTAGTCTTCTTTTCCATGCCTTACGTCTAATCTACAATAGTCATTGGGCTCCTTACTGAGGACAGTCATCGTCATGTTCATCACCTTAGCATTTTATTAGATTCCAAACTGGTTGTTTTCCAACTCAATAATGTGTACCGTGTCCGTGATCTGTGCCTCTTCCGCAATTACCTGCAAGTTAGACTTTTATATCGACATTTTGATTCCATCACATTTACACATACTCAAAGACAATTTAATCAAATAGTAGATAATATGGATAATCTAGTGTTATATTGGCATTTATCACATCAAGATAGCAGTATACATACATAAATCATCAACAATCTGTCCACGACATATAGATTAGACACCATCCAAAACACTACAAAACATCAACACAAGTGAACACCACAAAGATCACCAAAATGTATATCCATATATATATATATATATATATCAGTCATTGTGTCATCAATGTTTACAAAAACAAAATATAGTACATCAAGTATGACATCTGTAGGTAGGTAAACCACCTTACCCCTATCGATAAAAAATGGTGCCACACCACCATACACAAAATGGGCTCATCATCCTATATAGATACAAAAAAATACACAAGTATAAGAGCATTGATCGCGCCTCTAGATCCCCACCACCTGGCCCACTCTTTGGAGGAGGGGCCCCACCAGCCAGGGGTCCCTCAGGTCTCGAAGGCAGTCTCCCAATCATCATCGCCCCTGCTATAGAATCTCTTCAAACCATGTTCTGCCACACTATCAGAACACCCACACACTTCTCTAGGACCCCCTCATCCAGGATTTGTGACCACATGCCCTTAGGCACTCCCTATAGTACTACCTCCAAGAGGTGACGAATATCCTTGAACTCTCCCCTGACCTCCGCCGAAGGAGAATGTGATGGCCCTACACCAAGGTCATCAAACTGGCATCACCTGGACGCTCTCTCATCATCAACAGGCCTCACCCCAACATCATCCCATCATCATCTATCTCTTGCCCACATCTCTCCCCGTGGAGGTCTCACTGGCCTCTAATGAGCCGACGCTCTAACCAACTCAACCTTTCACCTGCGAGGTCCAACATCTTCACACACAACAAACAAATGGTAGAATCAACATCCATATATACATAACAAACATGCTATACGATCAAAAGATCAAACCATCAAATATCACATCATACCTCTATGGTAGAACACCTCTCCTGGGGGTAACACCATCTCAGGATCATCCCGGAAGTCCACCCAAAAATACGGATATCACAGTATAATCTGTGGCATCTAATGCTACACCTGTGCAGCCGAAACCGTGAAATAGTGGCCACTCTCCCCACCACCGTGACGAACCAGGATCATCGCCCACTACCTCAGTCGTATCTCTCATATTCCAGGTGCGCCTAACATCACTCTAGGGTGCAACATCGACACCCTCTCCAAAAACCATGCCACCAAGATAGACCCAAAGGAAAACTCCCGCAAGTCAGCAGCATGACACCTGTCAAGCTACCCTACCATATTTGCATGGAGCATCAAGCCCCAGAAAAAATGCTCGCTCGCCAGTCCCCTCTCCATGATCCTCAGCTAACCTCCATTGATCCACTGAGTCGCAAGAGACTCGTAAACTCTCACGATCATCACTTCCACACAATGATGTAAAAGGGCATCCATCGCCCCAATGCTCACCATAGAACCCGACATGTAGTTCTCCCCTGAACAATATCTCCGGGCTAAGACTGTGAACTGCCCATCCCCGGGTACTACAGGCTCCGTCAGCAATGGAGTTCTCCGAAACAAGAGCCCAATTAGAAAATATACATCCTCCACCACAGTGAAGGTTATCTTCTCACCCCGAAACATAAAGAAATTTATATCCAGACTCCACATCCTAATCAGGAATTGCAAAATATACTATTGTGCTCGCACTAGCGAACACTCAAAAAACTTCAACAACCCAAAAGCTACCAAAGTGTCTTAGACTATCGGCTCCTCATCCCTCACTGCCTCACTTAGGTGTGACCAGTCCCTCTCTCTCCAATGAACTGACATCGTCCAACTGATCACCTGCATCCACATATATAGCACTTGATTAGCCATCACAACCCATAAAAACATCAAAATCTCCAAAAAGATAAGTTTTACACCCTCCAGCTTTGCCTCAAAGGCGCGATTGTTTTTCCCCATAGGTGTGCACACATGCATGACTGTTGGTCATACAGAGGTGCATTCATGTGCGTATGTCACCCATACAGGTGTGCATGCCATGCGTGCTTGTTTTCCCCATCAAGGAACCCCCGTCCTCGGATGTCCGCATTACAGGCACACACCCTTGCACCCAAATTTCTCGATCGCCCACGCACTGGGGGGTCCACACCCACAAAACCCCCCATACAGTCCTCTGTACCGTCCCTACCCAAAAACATAAACCCTAATTCTATGCAGGAGGATATGACAACTAACCTAACGCTCATTGATCCTGACTCGACTGCCTTGATCTCCCAGAATCTCCAAATCTCCTCTAAAAAATCTTGTCCACTCAATAAGACAATAGGTAAACTAAGGTGGCTTTGTGGGCCCTATAGCTATATATAGTCCATTTTTCCAAAATTCCAGACTCAATTTTGGGAGCTCCGGGCGCCCGTTTGTCAATTCATCTTCAACCACGGGATCAGGACCCTGTTACCTACACAATTTCATTCCCTAGGCCATTTTCCATCCTCGGACCCCGCGGATGATTTTTCTCATCTCACACTCAGGTATGCATGCTTACATTCACATATTATTGAATAACTATTATATGATATTTCTCTTCAGATATTTTTCATGTTGGGTATTTGGTTTTCATGTGTGCAGATACTTGATCATCATATGTCAGCAGTATCCCTTTAGGTATATCATCGACACTAGCATGTAGTCATTCCCTCTGAATCTCAAATTGCATCTCCCAGTGACACCCATTGATATTTGCCTCTACAATCCCCACGTATGTCTCTACAGTACTGTCACCTCCACTGCATTTTAGTACTGTCACCTGGTAGTACCCTCCCCCACATGAGTTGTCCCATTCATAGTCCCCCTTGGCACATTGAAACTCATGTATTTTTCACCCCTTAGCGATGGGAGTCCCGATAGTCTTACACATCACCAAGAACTAGCCACATACTCCTTCTCCTTATTATGCTAGCCTACCCAATGGACTCCCAGGTTACTTCATCATGGTTATATTTTAACTGCATCCCCACAGTCTCATTAACCATCCATTTTCATCCACTGTCAGTTTTCCCATCTGCAGATTGTCCTCCATACATTTCCCTAAATACAGAAACCCACCTATGGGGCCCTCACGCTTCACCTGTTTCCCAAAAAACTTGCTCCATCATCAACCAAGCCATATTACATTGGGGCACCCATTTCTGTATCTTCTTAGTCATCCCAACTATTTCTTTATTCTTTCAATAATTGTACAAAACCTTTTTCTCCACATTTACATAGCTTTCTATTGTCGCCTTTAACAACCTCCCTTTTTTAGGCAAAGAAACCCTTGTTTCCCTTGGTTGGGGCATTTTTGACTTCCTCTCATCAATGACATTACCCATAAACCCTGAGTATCTTACAGTCCATACACCTTTTTTATCTCTATGTTTGTCCATTTTTTTGCGCCTTTCGCACAACTCACCCTCGTCTAGTCATCCCCCTGATGCTAGATTCAGTTTTACGGTTCCTACCACTTTTCAAATCTCCCCAACCAAGGGTAGTCTTGAGTCTCACCACATCTTGACTTTTTCCATGTATCTCATCAGTTCCTGATCTCATCCACTGGATTTCAGGAAGCGCTTTGCTTCTTGGATTTGCATCTCCCTTTCTATCCACATCAACACAGTTTCTAGAAGGGCGACAGTATCTTGACTGTCATAACCTTTACAATCAAGAGTCTCGGATGGCATAGAAAAAACCACCATTGTTATATGCTTTCATTGACTCCCATAACATTCGATTTCAACACTATCTCATGTTACGATGCTTCTTACTTTGTGACTATTGCAGTTGTTTTATCTTAGCCGAAGACCTATGAAATTTGATAGACTATCAATTTCTACACATTATCAACACTTCTCACAGGTGTCCTTACCTTTTTCAGAGCTTGTTCACCATCATAATTGTCCTCTGTTATTATCAAACCTCCCTAGAGGGCGCTATAGTTCTCTACGTCCACACATAGCTTCAGTTATTGTATTAAATATTTTTGCATTACTTGACATGAGCATGGGGCATGCCCACCTCGTTTGTACACAATTTTATTTTTTCCACACCTTGGGAAAGTCTTGGGTCCTACACGTTCCCCTCTCCTTCCAATGGGTCTCTCTTGACACTCCCCACAATGCTCTTTCTTACACAGGTACTCTCAGTAGAAGAAACATTGACGTATTCTGGCTATATGTATGCTCCTAACCTCACACATCAGGGGACATCTATTATCACTGGAATTTCATCCGCAAATGGTTATAGGAATCTAGCATCTTCAAAACAATAATTAGTTCACTCATGGACCAAAAATGCATCTCCAAAAGGTCCAAAACAATACAACCAGCAATAAAATCAGCATGCGCTAAAAATACACAAGGTACGCACGCACGTGGGATAGCCAGATAATGTTGGAAAAGTGCACATGCGCTTGATGCACAACTGTGGACGCAAAAATACGTTCACACATGAAAACGAAACATTTATGATATTGGTTGGCCTTCCACCCACTTTTGGTTCAGCTTCCAAGTTGATTTGACATCCAAATCTCAGTTGAATTCGACTGGGGGGCTAGTCAAAGACCTAAAGGTGCCCTAAAGGGCCCCTTATTCATGCTGAGAACTGGTTGCATAATACCTCAAAGCTATGCTATAAAAGGAATCCATGGGTGCACTATATTTTCAAGGAATTCATTTGTATTATTATGTTGTTGATATTCTCTTGGAGGATCCTCTTTCCTCATCAAGATCATGCTAGCACCATTTAGCCATTCATATCACCTCTTGATTGAATATGATTTGGATTCTCTTCACCATTTCATTCTAGTTTGTTACTTGTAATAAGAGCTCAATATTTATGGGTCCAAGAGCCCTCCCTTGGGTGAAGAGGGGACCCATACATCTCCCTTTTTCTTTGGTATTTTATTTCCACTAATACAATTCTTTCCATTGGTGGCATGAATGTTGTTTATTTCTTGTTCTAATGTCCTTATGCACTCTAGTTTAGTTTCTTTTAATGTTCTTAGTTTAATTTTTTGCTTATCCTTTATGCTTTATACTCCTAACTCTTTCTTTCACTGTTGTCTTGCCTAGCTAACCCAACTGGGCTTGTAAGCACCCTTATTTTTCTCATTGAGGTGACAAAAGAGGTGCAACAAACACTTATGACACTTTTGATGATATAT
>ML807114.1:102407-129687 GCA_009831015.1 Picea engelmannii
CTCTTACATTTATTATATCTAACTACCATAGTGGGCCTTATTTAATAATATAGTGGACCTAGTCCACCTTACATTGAATGACCTCCACTATTATCACTATGGGACCTCTGGGCCCCCCTACTACCTCTCTAGCTACCTTACAATGTGATTGAATCAAAGTTGTGCGATAAGATTATAAATTGCAGGTATTTGCGAAATAGGTAAGGATCATGAACATGATATACATTTTTGAGTTGTACGACGACAAGTTGGGAATTTAAAAGAACAGTAAGGTGACAAATGTGGCGGTGACTGGCCTCAGTGAGGAGACCAATGACGACGTCATATTCAACTTGTTTTTTGGTGGCCAAGCCCAAACATATGCCATTGGAGTGGAGAAATACATGTGATGGAGTATAGAGGGCCCAAGTGATCCAAGTGATATTATGGGTCTAGCGGCTAGCACCATCAGTGTAACCAATGTGGTAGGATGATGGATGATGCATCTGTCAATAACACATATGATAGACCAAACATGAGGAAAGGTGGAAGAAAATAAGACTAAAAAATCTACAAATGCGTACAATTAAAAACCTAAGGTAAGGAGGCTACATTGATCCAGGTGGATATGAGTGGCCACCCACCCTTTTCAACTAGCTCAAAACAATTTTCTTGTAATTTTGGTAATTTACTATTTTTAGCAGTTTTTAACTTCTGGGGCCCTTTTAAGGCCCTAAGCGATGTTTTTGGGAAACTGGGGAGAAATATGGAAGTTTCGTCCATATTACACCCAAAATTAATCTCCTCGATGATACATTTCCAATGGGCTATCATGCGCCTAAAACGAAGATCGTATGCAAAAGTTACGACCCCAGGATGTTGATGTACTAACTTACCCAAACGGGGCCCACATGACTTTTGGCGCTTCATCTCCCAGGGTTAGGTTTTTAGATGTCTAGGGGTTTTGGCATTCCTATTATTGTAAAAAGTCCTTCAGATCCTCATTGTAATCATCTTCTTGCGAATGCGAGTATCTGTCACAACTCTTCTTAAAGATCAACTACCACCATTCTAGCGAGTCTTTCACTCTGTATTTTTACAGTCTCTGTACATTTATTTCATTAATAGAAATCATGTATTACTGTATATCTGTGACTCTTGTTATATTTCCAATATATGTATGCTATATTGTTGTCTCTCTTGAAATATCTCTGAATATTTCTGTGCTATATGTCTGCTCTCATTTCCTGTCGAAAATAACCTGGATCAGTGGTATCAGAGCAGGCTACTCTTGATCCTTTTTCAATGCATGTCCCCGATGAGTTATGAGTATATAATTTTGGGTCTCTATCTTGTCTCTCTTGAGGACAATTTCTCTCACACACCCAAGAAACCCTCCATGGCAGAAGAAAAGAAAAACGACGGAGTAGACGATCCTATCAATTTGTTGCTTGAGCAAGATCTCACATGACAGAGGGACGAAATGATGGAGAATTTTTCCCACATCCTTCAACGCCTCCTGATAGAATCATGCACATATTCACAAAGCGGCCACTTTGGAGGCACCTCACCTTTTAAGGTACATGTCAATTTTGATTTTCCTATATTTGAAGGTCAGATAGATGTGGATTCCCTAGATAAATGGTTAAATCTATTAGAAGGTTATTTCTTTGTTCACAAATTTTTTGACAAAGAAAAGATCATCTTCACACTCCTTAAGGATCTCTCCCATGTCAAACATTGGTGGGAAAGTTACTGGGAGCAAAATTCCACAGAGGATTTTGGAATATATGGAGCTGAGCCCACTTGGGATTTTTTTGTGGATGCAGTAAAGGAACAATATTACCATGTTGGAAACTATGAGGACCAGTACATGAGATGTACCAAACTGCAACAAAAGAGGGGCCACGAAGTTTCAGAGTTCACCAATACCTTCCATTCCTTGTGGACCAAGTTGGGTATCAAAGACTCTAACATTTGGTTCTGAAATACCATGGGGCTCTACACAGATACATCCAAACTAAAATGGATTTTATGGACATCTCATCACTCGGTGTTGCTTATCGATATGTTGTTAAAATCGAGCAAAAATTTAAGCACTAGAACAAATGGGAGTTTAGGTCTGCAAATCTGCAACAACCAAAGTATGACAAAGATGACCCTAACAAAAAGTCTCCTAAAAACCATTCCAAGCCATGGGAAAAGAAGGGTCATAGGAAGACAAAGAAGGACACCGAAAAATGATGCGATTTCCACAAAATCCCCTGGCACAACACTGATGAATTTTGCTCAAAATAGTCATTGGTGGCCGAGATCAAAGACAATGAGCCGAATATTGATTCAGAATATGATTCTGAAAATATTGATAAAGGAGAGATCATTGATGTAGACCCCACTCCTATTTTCACAATCACAACAATTCAACTAGAAGAGTCAATAGATCCAAAAGAGGGGGAGCACATTTTTCATTCACAAATGTGCATGAATGGGACCCCACTACATTTTATTGTTGATAGCAAAATCCAGAAGAATCTCATCTCAGCAAAGGTCATAAAACAATTGGGATTGTCGAAAACACCACACACACAACCATACAAAATCAGGTGGCTTCGCTAAGGACAAGATCTTTGTGTCAGCCAACAATTTCGATTCTCATATGACATCCATCCCTTCAAGGATGAGGTATTATGTGATGTTGCCCTACTGGATTTCTGTGACGTTCTCTTGGGCTAGCCATATATGTGGAGACACCATGTTTTGTATGAGTCTCGACCCTGTAGTTTCATTGTTTCTCTAGGGGGTCATCTCTACAGAATACCATAGGTAGTTCCAACTATTGTTCCACCTAAATAGTGTTGCAAGGTAGTATCTCATACTGCAAAATTCAACTTCTTCACAATCTGTTCAAAAATGGAACAAAAGGACATTGCAACCACTACAACCTCGTCCCAAACACCTTCTATCCAATAGAAGCAAGTTGACAAGGTTGCAGTAAAGCATAAATATTCCTTCTGCACATCATTATCTAGTGTATCTCGACTTGTTGAACAACCTCAACCTCAATAGGTTCGTGACAGACTTCCACAAACTGAACAATGTGACGTCTCCAGGAAGGCAAGCAACTCACCAAGATGCAGATTCAACAAACGTTTTTCCATCTCCCCTAGGCACTCAACGCAATGAAGACCATTTCTTCCTAAGGAGCGAGGATTGATCCAGGTGGATATCGGTGGCCACCCACCTTTTTCAACTAGTTCAAAATAGTTTTCTACCAATTTTGGTAATTTACAATTTTTAGCAGTTTTAAAATTTCGGGGCCATTTTGAGGCCCTAAACGACATTTTTGGTAAAATGGGGATCAGTATTTAAGTTCCTTCTATATTTCCCCCAAAAAGAATCTTCTCAACGATACCTTTCCAATGAGCTATCATGCGCATAAAATGAAGATCGTATGCAAAATTTACGACCTTGGGAAGTTGATGTACTAACTTACCCAAATGGGACCCACATGACTTTTGGCGCTTCATCTCCTAGGGTTAGGTTTTTTGGCATTCCTGTTATTGTAAAAATGCCTTCAGAGACTCATTGTAATCATCTTCTTGTGAATGAGAGTAGTCATCACATCTCTTCTCAAAGATAAGCGACCACCATTCTAGCGATTCTTTCACTCTGTATTTTTACAGTCTTTGTACATTTATTTCATTAATATAAATCCTGTATTATTGTATATATGTGACTCTTGTTATATTTTCGATATATCTATGTTATATTGTTGTCTCTCTTGCAATATCTCTGAATATTTCTATGTTATATCTCCTCTCTCATTTCTGTTAAGGTTTAAGCTATTATTACAGTTCTTTGCATTTTACTAGATAACAATAGCATAAGATAGGATCACTGAGAAATAAAAAATCATAAGAGACACAACATTTATTCTGGGAAACCCTCATGGGGGAGAAAACCCAACAAAAAATTCCTTATTATAGATAGACAATACAATTCCAAGAGATAACTCAAACAAATATAGAAAGTCTCCCAAGAATGTGCCTCTCTCTCTCTCTCTCTCTTTTCTCTCTCTCCTCAAATGAACAAGTGAGTGTGTGTCTAAGTGAGGCACTAGACTTCTTATTTATACAAATCTGGCATGTGTAGAGGTTTTTTCTCACTGGCAGCGCTGACTTTATAATCTAGGTGATTATAACCATGTTTAATATATTATGGGGCCTCTTTAATATATTTTGGGGTTGACTTTTGATTTTGCCTATTACAATTATGTTTTGACCCATCCACAAAAGGGGATTTGGTTTTTTACAATAGCTAACATGATCAATCCGCAATAGGGGATTGATATAATGAATAATACAACAATAATAATTAGAATACACTTTGGAGTTACATTATTTCAACACCCCCCCTTAACAAGAAGGGTATTCTACAAAAACATCAGGTGAGAGAGAGGACACCATCATCAAAAGAATCAGGTGGGTGAGAGGACAACATCATCAATATCATCTTGGAACACTGACTTTCATATCTATAAGTCATCGAAATTTTTTCTTATCATCAACACAACACAAAGGTTGGAGAATCATCAACACAACATGGAGCAGGAGTAGCATCATCATCCTCATCAACATGAGGCTAAGGTAACATCATCATCATAATATTCAACATTAAATATGAAATAATATCATCATCATCATCATCATCATCTTCATCAAGGACTCAGGAGCTGAAGTGGCATCATCATCATCATCATCATCTTCAGTAAGAGGCTGAAGTGGCATCATCATCATCAGTTACATCAACATGGATTAGTATAACACTAACACATCATCATCATCAACATCAAAATAAAAAATATCACAACACAAAGGATAGAAACACATCATCACAACACTAGGCTGGCAACACAACACGAGGCTGGTAACATATCATCACAACACAACACGAGGTAGTAACACATCATCCCAACACTGGGTTGGAAACACAACACAAGGATGGTAACACATCATTGCAGTATTAGGCTGGCACGTCATCACAACAAAAGGTTGGATCATCATCATAGAATGAGGTTGGCTCATCATCATAGCACGAGGTTGGCACACTACACAACAATTAAGCTAGAATCAAAATACTAGACTGGCTTTACATCACAACAATTAAGATGGAAGCTCAGTACTAGGTTGGCTTTACGTCACAATAATTAAGTTGGAATCAAGGTACTAGACTAGATTTATGTCACATCAATTAAATTGGAATCATAGTGCTAGGCATATCTCAACACAATACTAGAGTGGCTTTACTTCAAAACAATTAAGCTGGAAGCACAGTGGTAGCCAAATTTCAACACAATACTAGACTGGATTTACGTCACAACAATTAAGTTGGAAGCATAGTGCTAGTCATATCTCAACACAATACTAGTATGGCTTTACATCACAACAATTAAGATGGAAGAACAGTGCTAGGAATATCTCAACACAATACTAGACTGACTTTGTGTCACAACAATTAAGCTGGAAGCACAGTGCTAGGCATATCTCAACACAACAATCTAGACTGGCTTTACATCACAAAAATTAAGTTGGAAGCACAGTACTAGCCTGGCATATCTCAACACTACTCCCCCTTTCAAGGGAGGTCCTTTTAGACTATACCAAGATTATCTCAAAAGTGCTCAAATTTTACACGAGATAGAGGCTTGGTCAACACATCGACAACCTGTTCATCCATGCTAACATATTGGAGCTTTATGTCTCCTCACTATGTCAATGATTTAATGATATTGTATCTCTATGTGCTTTGACTTGTCATGAAATACATGATTCTCTGTCATCTTTATGAAGCTCTAGTTGTCACATAGGATCATGGTTCCTTCCATCTCTAGGTCGAATAGACTGGTCAACAGCTTTCAAAGCCATATAAATTTGTAGCTGGCAGAACATGCAAGAATGTATTATGCTTCCGTTGTACTAAGAGAAATGATAGATTGCTTCCTACTCTATCATGAGATCATGGCTGATCCCAAACTAAAACAACATCTTGAAGTGCTCTTCCTATCAGAGACACTTCCAGCCCAATCTAAATCAGTGTACCCACTCAATGTGAAACCATGATCTCCATCATAACTAAGACCAAAATCTAATGTACCTTTAAGTTACCTCATCACATGTTTTGCAACAACTAGGTGAACATGTCTTGGTTCTACCAAAAAATGACTCAAAGTGTTCACAACAAAACAAATGTCTGGTCTAGTGTTTTTCAAATACATCAACGATCCAATGATCTCTCTATACAGCATGGCATCAATCAATTCTGACAAAGTGTCGACCAATAGCTTCATCTTTGTTTCCATGGGTGTATTCATGGAATTGCACTCCAACATGTCGAATCTCTTCAGGATTTCGGCTACATACTTCCCTTGGTTAAGAAATATTCTCTTTGGGCTCTTCCATACCTCAATACCTAAGAAATAATGCATTAGGTCAAGGTATTTCATCTCAAATTCTGAATCGAGCTTCTTCTTACATTTGTTGATGAGTTTTTCTTCTCTAGTTAAGAATAAGTCATCCACATATAGAAGAAATATCACCGACTCATCATTCATAACCTTGAAGTAGAGGTTAGAATCATCTTTACTCTTGGTAAAGCCCAAGCTTGTCATAAAACTGTCTATCCTCTATAATATCAAGCTCTGGGAGCTTGCTTCAACATGTACAGATCCTTCCTTAACTGCCAGACATGAGTCTTTCTATTTTCAATCTTCAAATCAATTTTTCTCATTACATTGTACCAATTTGGTACAGTTTCTTAGCTGCAACTCAATTTGCACAATCATGTTCTCTCTCTATGTGCTTTCTGTAAGTGATGCAGGAGCATCGCCAGCACATCAAGCAAGCCAACACGAAAGTGGGAGATAGATGGACAAGCCAACACAAAATTTTGAAAACACTTTGGGATTGTTGCACAAATCTTTAATGAAGTCATTTAAGAAGGAGGTGCACTTGTGTATTGTAATGGACCTTGAGCCTTTAAGCTCTCGTCCTTAGGTAGATAGTCGACATTTAATATAGTTAATGCTGGTAGATAGGATTTTAATTTTAGATTTGATAGATTTAGAGTCCGAGAGGGAAACGGGATATAGACACCCTCATTGTACATAGTAATATTATTCTGGAGAATTCAGAAGCAAGAAGAGAAAGAGCATGCAGAGAACTGTGTAGAGAACATCCATGTACTGATATTTGAATTAATAGAAGAAGCTTTGGTTCAAAATCATGGTTTGTGTAACTCTTTGTATATTGATGTTATGCTCATGAATGTTTGCTTCCAGTCATATATTTTCTTTATATGCTGTGTATGTGATTTCATGTATGAATTGAAGTCTGAGAGGGTGAAAGGATGAGTTTCAATTGTTTCTCTAATTGAGCCAGAGAATTCATGCAAGGAGTGCGGTCGAATTGTCTGCAAGGAGTGTGTTGACAAAAGGGTTCAATTAGAGATAGCTTTTGTTCTCATTCCCTTGAAGGTGCAGTTAGGCATAGTGTCGTGCAAGGAGTGCGAAGGCCAGGTAAAAGTCTCAGGGTTGCGAACCTGAGTGAAGTGTTAAAGACTGTTGCTGCAAGGAGTGCGCAGAGTCGAGAGACTTCAACACTTAGATATCATTGAAGGTTTTCCGCAAGGAGTGCGTTCAAGAGATTCTTTGAAGGACTTGAGAGTCATAAGTAAGTTCAAGAGGGATAAGGCCTCAAAGTTGTTGAAGGAAAGTGGTCGAAGTTGTGTTTTGAAGATCAGGAAGAAGCTTCAAATCTACACATAGGCGAACAAGTCTTCGTGGAGGAAGCACTTGATTCATTTCGCAGGAATCATCAAAGGAAGAATAGACAGTCGAAATTCCAAGAGCCGTTAGATCTCATGGAGGTGCCAGGAGGTTACGGTGAGAACGTCCGAGGGTTTGAAGCTCAGGAGGAGCGTAACCGTTGATCCAGGCCACAGGAGCCGTCGAATCGACACGTGGTATTGTGTATCGGGGATTCGTAAGTCGAAGCTCCAAGTTTTTTCAACGAGACTTGCGATATCATGATCCGCGATATCCCGACCAGCCCAAAACCGTCCATCAGTGGGGACACGTGTTCAGAGATTCCAGGAAGTCGGGGTTCGAAGCATCGAAGATTTCAGAGGTAAGAAATTCTTGCAGCTTGGAATCGCAAAACGCGATATCCCGATGAAAGAGTTGTGTGGGGCCACAACAGGGTTGGTGGAAGATAGGTGGCATATCATATCAGGGATCGGGAAAAGGAAAGTCTCGAATCCATTGGCATCAGGATTCATGATCCCATGAATCCCGAAATACCGATAGAAGTGACGGGAATTAAGGTGACAACTCGCACGTGCATCGTAGTTTCGTCACATCGGGTATCGGGAGTCGGCAAATCAAAGTGCTCGATATCGCGAGTAGTGAAACCACAATAAGTGAATTCTCGATAGAGGAAAGAGAGAAGTCAGTTTTGACTAGCCATCAGGTCTCGGGGATTCAAGAGCCTAGTGATCGACGATGAACTTGCAAAGCCGTGAGTCCTGATCCTCTGATAAGTAAAGAAAGGGGGGGAATCGAGCAAAAGAGATCTGTGGGTGCAGATTTCCTGAAAGGCAAATAGGAGAACCTTGGATTTCTTCAGGCCAAGAAGAAGAAGATCCTATGAGTGGGTGTACCCGAGGGTGTGGTTGCATCAGAGTCGTATCAGAGAACAGAAAGAATCTTTGCTTTCTGTAGCAGAGGAGAGGAAAAATTTACCATTCCGCCGAGGAGAGAAAGATAGTCACCTGATCTAGAGGATAGGCAGGTACGAAGAAGAGGCAGGTAGGTAGCAAATCCAAAAATGGAGAGACAAATGCGTGATCTCCGAGCAAGACTTGAGGACATGGAGATAACACAAAGACGCACAGCCAGTGTAGGGGATCTCAGTGATTCTAAGAGCGAGATAGAGGATGAGCACGAGGAGGAAGTTGCAGCTGAAGACGTAGCAAATGAATGTCTAATCAAAGCTATTTCCAAGATGGGTACAAAGCCGAAGATGGACATTCCAGTTTACGAGGGAAACTTGGATGCAGAAGAGCTACTAGATTGGATCCAAGCTCTTGACACCTACTTCAATTATGAAGACGTTGAAGAGGATAAGAAGGTCGTACATGCTGTCACACGATTGAAAGGACATGCAGCATTATGGTGGGATGAGCTACAAGAAGATAGGCATTGTAAAGGAAAGCAGAAGATTAAGAGTTGGGATCGAATGATTGCAAAGATGAAGGCAAAGTTCATCCCTAGAGATTATCAAATTACTCTGTTCAGGAGGATGTAGAACCTGAGATAGAAGATGATGATAGTGAAAGAATACACTGAGGAATTCTATCGACTGAACATCGGGGCAGGTCATCGAGAGAGCGATGATGAGAAGGTTGCTAGATATCTGAATGGCCTAAGATATGATATCCAGGACGAGATGAGCATGGTTACCATCAGGACGGTGGAAGATGCTTATCAGATGGCTTTGAAAGTTGAGGAGAAGCTGAGTCATAAACAAGGTCAAAGAGGGTGAGGCAGGAGTCAGCCCAGAGGCAAAGCAGTTTCCCAGGAGAAATTCCAGAAGCCCAAGGAGGAATGGAAGAAGCCTCAGGGTAAAGTTGAGAGAGGTGGAAGTTCACAACGAGGGAAACATGCTGAGAAAAGAGAACAACATAATGAACACAGTGGAGGATATGCTAACAACAACACCTTTCCTCGTACTAGAAGTAGAGGAAGAGGAGGAGGTGGAGTAATCACATGCTTCACATGTGGAAAGAATGGCCACAAGTCTTACGAGTATCCATAGAAAAAGAAGGACATTGGAGAAGCTCACATCACCGAAGCACAGAGGTGAGATGTTGAGGAAGAATATGCAGAAGGTGGAAGATCGCTGATGATGCAAAAAGTCCTTTTGAAACCTAAGAAAGAGGTGGAAAGTTCAGTCCAAAGGACCAGACTCTTTAGGACTGCTTGCAAGACCAAGGACATGGTATGCAAGGTTATTGTAGACAGAGGTAGCACGTATAATCTCGTATCCACAGAGATGGTAGAGATACTGGAGCTGGAGATGAATGATCATCCGAGCCCATACAAAGTTTCATGGCTAAAGAAGGGACACCAGGTAACTGTTACTAAACAATTCTTGGTTGAATTCAAAATAGTTGGATACAATGATAATATTTTGTGTGATGTTATTCCCATGGATGTTTGTCATTTATTGCTGGGTAGACCATGGAAATATGACAGAAATGTGATTCATGACGGAAGAATGAACACATACACACTGTAGAAGAATGGGAGAACCCATATGTTGCTTCCGATAAAGGATAAGGAGGTGAAGCCGGAAGAAAGAAACACAGTACTTCTCATGAGTGGGAAGGAGCTTCTTACAAAGGTGAAGAAGAAAGAAGATCCACAATTCTTTGTGGTCAGAAAGACAAGGATTGTTCTGACTAGCATAAGAGTGGATGATCTACCAGAAGAGATTCAAGAACTACTGGAAGATTTCGTTGACATCGTGGTGGACAAATTACCTCATTCATTGCCACCGATGAGGAGTGCGAGTCATCATATAGACCTCATACCAGGGGCTAGTTTTCCAAACAAAGCTACGTATAGGTTGACACCACAAGAAAATGAAGAGGTCAAGAAGCAGATCTAGGAGCTATTGGACAAAGGATTGGTCAGGGAAAGTTTGAGCTCGTGTGCCGTTCCGACAATACTCAGTCCAAATAAAGAAGGAGGTTGGAGAATGTGTACCGACTCGAGGGCGATCAACAAAATAACCATCAGGTACAGGTTTCCACTGCCGAGAATGGATGATCTGATGGATTGCCTAAGTGGGGAAGATTATTTTTCAAAGATATATTTAAAAAGTGGATATCACCATATTTGCATGAGAGAAGGCGATGATTGGAAAACAACATTCAAGACAAATGAAGGTTTGTATGAATGGCTTGTGATGCCGTTTGGTTTGACGAATATGTCAAGTAACTTTATGAGGTTGATGAATGAAGTCCTGAAGGAATTCATCAGGAAATTTGTCATCGTATATCTGGATGATATATTGATTTTCAGTAAATCAGAGGCTGAGCATCTGAAGCATTTGGCTATTGTGATGAAAAAGCTACAGCAGGAGAAGCTGTTGATAAATATGAAGAAGTCCTCATTTATGAAGACAAAACTCATTTATCTGGGTTTTGTTATATCCACAAATGAGTTAAGGATGGATCCAGATAAGGTAGAGGTAATTAAGAATTGGTCATCACCGAGGAACATATTTGAGGTGAGAAGTTTTCATGGTTTGGCTAGTTTCTACCAAAAGTTTATCAGAAATTTCAGTGGGATTAGCGCAACGATGATGGATACAGTGAAGAAGCAACATAAGTATTTTCACTGGACAACAGAGGTTGAGAAGAACTTCAATCTGTTGAAGCGGAATATCATGGAACAACCAGTGTTGGTGTTGCCGGATTTCCTGAAGACATTTCAGGTGAAGTGTGATGCAAGCGGGTTTGCAATAGGAGCGGTCTTGAGCCAAGAAGACATACCGATTGCATATTTCAGTGAGAAGATGAATGAGGCAAAGGTGAAATAATCCATGTATGACAAGGAATTTTATGCTATCATACAAGCATTGAAGAGGTGGAGGCATTACTTGATCCCGAAAGAATTTGTTTTATATAGTGATAATCATGCATTACAGTTTGTGACTCAACAGGAGAAGTTGAATTAGAAACATGCAAAATGGGTAGAGTATATGCAGAATTTCACATTTGTGATTAAACACATTTTGACTACTGCTAGCAAAGTGGTTGATGCTTTGAGTAGGAAATGTTTGTTGTTGTAGGAGTTCCGAGTCAAAACATTGGGTTTTGATGATCTCAAGGACATGTACGCAGGTGATGCAGATTTTGGAGAGGTGTATGAAGCAAATGAGAATCTAGTTCTCAGAGATAGAAGCCCTTGGATAGATTATATGATCCAGGAGGGATTGATGTTCAGAGGAAATCAATTGTGGATTCCAAATTGCTCCATGAGGGAGAACCTGTTGAAAGAGAAGCATAGTGAAGGCTTGGCAGGACATTTTGGCCATGACAAAACATTCGCGAAGCTAAGTGAATCATACTTTTGGCCGGGAATGTGAGAATATGTCAAGAGATTCATTGACAGGTGTCGAATTTTCTAGCATTCGAAGGGAAGGAGGAAGAATGCAGGTTTTTATCAACCATTTCCCATACCAGAGAGGCCATGGGAGGCAATAAGCATGGATTTCGTATTGGGATTGCCAAGGACACCAAGAGGTGGTGATTCAATCTTTGTGGTAGTGAATAGGTTCTCTAAAATGGAACACTTCATTCTATGCTAGAAAACTAGCGATGTGACTCACATCATAAATCTGTTCTTCAAGGAGATCATTCGACTTGATGGATTTCCGAAAAGCATAGTTTCAGACAGAGACACTAAATTCATAGGACATTTCTAAAGGACATTATGGAAGAAGCTAGGAACTAATTTGATGTTTATTTCTTCTTATCATCCTTAGATGGATGGACAAACATAAGTGGTCAACAAAAGTCTAGGAATATTGTTGAGAAGCTTGGTGACAGAGCACCATAGCAGCTGGGATAGCATATTACCATAGGCAGAGTTTGCATACAACGACTCAGTGAATTAGAGAACAGGAAAAATACCATTTTAGGTTGTCTATGTCATGCAGCTGAGAGGATTTTCTAAACTGAGGGATTCAGAACAGACTGCAACTATCAGTGCTAGTGCAGAAGAATTCGTTGAGGCGATGAAAGAACTTCACAGCAGGGTGAAGGAGCGGCTGCTGGAATCGAGTCATGAATATAAACACAGAGTAGATCAACATCAGAGACAACTTTGGTTTGAAGCTGGTGATATAGTTTTGGAACATTTGAGAAAGGAAAGGTTCCCGAGAGGAACATACAACAAGTTGAAGATGAAGAAAATCGGGCCATGTAAGGTCTTGAGAAAATTTGGGGAAAATGCTTATGAGATCGAGTTACCCGATGGGATCGAAATATCTCCGATATTCAATGTTGTAGATTTATACCCATAAAGGGCTGGAGAAGCAGAGACTGGAACTGAGGAGCCAGTGATCCAGTGGATAAAACAGATGCCAGTTGCAAAGAAGCGGCAGATGGAATGCGTACTGGGCAAAAGAGTGGGTAAGAAGACCAGGCGGAAGCAATATTTTGAGTATCTAGTCAAGTGGAAGAATCATCCAGTTGAAGATGCCAGCTGGAAAAATGAAGCGGAGATACAAAAGCATGGACAGACCATGCGGGAGCTCATGGACAGGAGCCCATGAAATTTTTAAAGTGAGGGAGTGTGATGCAGGAGCATCGCCAGCACATCAAGCGAGCCAACGCGGAAGCGGGAGACAGTTGGAAAATCCAGCACAAAATTTTGAAAACACTTTGGGATTGTTGCGCAAATCTTTAATGAATTCATTTAAGAAGTAGGTGCACTTGTGTATTGTAATGGACCTTGAGCCTTTAAGCTCTCGTCCTTAGGTAGATAGTCGACATTTAATATATTTAATGTTGGTAGATAGGATTTTAATTTTAGATTTGATAGCTTTAAAGTCCGAGAGGGAAACATGATATAGACACCCTCATTGTACATTGCAATATTATTCTGGAGAATTCAGAAGCAGGAAGAGCAAGAGCATGCAGAGAACTGTGTAGAGAACATCCATGTACTGATATTTGAATTAATAGAAGAAGCTTTGGTTCAAATTCATGGTTTGTGTAACTCTCTGTATATTGATGTTATGCTCATGAATGTTTTCTTCCAGTCATATATTTTCTTTATATGTTGTGTATGTGATTTCATGTATGAATTGAAGTTCGAGAGGGTGAAAGGATGAGTTTCAATTGTTTCTCTAATTGAGCCAGAGCATTCCTGCAAGGAGTGCAGTCGAATTGTCCGCAAGGAGTGCGTCGACAGAAGGGTTCAATTAGAGATAGCTTTTGTTCTCATTCCCTCGAAGGTGCAGTTAGGCACAGTTCCGTGCAAGGAGTGCGCAGGCTAGGTAAAAGTCTCAGGGTTGCGAACATGAGTGAAGTGTTAAAGACTGTTGTTGTAAGGAGTGCGCAGAGTCGAGAGACTTCAACACTTAGACATCGTTGAAGTTTTTATGCAAGGAGTGTGTGCAAGAGATTCTCTGAAGGACTTGAGAGTTGTAAGGAAGTTCAAGAGGGATAAGGCCTCAAATTTGTTGAAGGACGGTGGTCGAAGTTGCGTTTTGAAGATCAGGAAGAAGCTTCAAATCTGTGCGTAGGCGAACAAGTCTTTGTGGAGGAAGCACTTCATTCATTTCGCAGGAATCATCAAAGGAAGAATGGACGGTCGAAATTCTAGGAGCCGTTAGATCTCGTGGAGATTCCAGGAGGTTACGGTGAGAACGTTCGAGGGTTTGAAGCTCAAGAGGAGTGTAACCATTGATCCAGGACACAGGAGCCATCGGATCTACACGTGGTATCGTGTATCGGGGATTTTCAAGTCGAAGCTCCAAGTTGTTGCAATGAGACTTGCGATATTGCGATCCGCGATATCTCAACCAGCCCAGAACCATCCATCAGTGGGGACATGTGTCCGGAGATTCCAGGAAGTCGGGGTTCGAAGCATCGGAGATTTCAGAGGTAAGAAATTCTTGCATCTTGGAATTGCGAAACGTGATATCCCGATGGAAGAGTTGTGTGGGGCCACAACAGGGTTGGTGGAAGACAGGTGGCATATCATATCAGGGATCGAGAAAAGGAAATTCCCAAATCCATTGAAATCAGGATTCATGATCCCGCGAATCCTGAAATCCCGATAGAAGTGACAGGAGTTAAGGTGACAAATCGCACGTGCGTCAGAGTTTCGTCACATCAGGTATCGGGAGTCGGAAAATCAAAGTGCTCGATATCGTGAGTAGCGAAACCACGATAAGGGAATTCTCGATAGAGGAAAGAGAGAAGTCAACATTGACTGGCCATCGGGTCTTGGGGATTCGAGAGCCTAGTGATCAACAGTGAACTTGCGAAGCCGCGAGTCCCGATCCTCCGATAAGTAAAGAAATGGGGGGAATCAAGCAAAAGAGATCCGTGGGTGAAGATTTCCCGAAAGGGAAATAGAAGAACCTTGGAGTTCTTCGGGCCGAGAAGAAGAATATCCTAGGAACGGGCATACCCGAGGGTGCGGCTGCGTCAGTAAGGCACTATCTATCTCACTGTTTGGGAGTATGTCTTCTACTCTCTCTTCAACTGTTCCTTCTAGAATCTAGGACTCTACAACCTGTAGCTACTCTAACGCTAAGAATTACTGCTTCATTCTCATTGTGGTTGCTAATATCTGAGAGTAACTCCTCTTATTTGATCACAACAAAAGTTTCATCTGAAAATGAGAGTGTCTCAATAACTGATACTGAGGATATCTCTTCTTCTTTTATGGGGATAATGCTATCATAGTCATGTCTTCATGACCCAACTGATGTACTACACCAATTGCCACTCAAATTTTAAGTATGAGGATTTCTCCCTCTGCATATCCTACTATATATGAATCATGGTTATTTTGGATGTCTTCATAAGCACTGGAACTATTTCTTCTATAAGTGTCTCATCATAGCCTTCTCCCTTTTTTCTGGGAGAATCCTATGGACATACATTAGGCTTTGTACATCTGCAACATGTTTGATCTGTATAGATCAATATTGGAAGCCAATACTGAATTCTCTTCTCATGGAAGAATTCATATCCTAGTCTTTCTTTCTGGCTTCCTTGTTTTTCACTGAAGCAAGCAAATCATCCTGGATATTTCATATCTCCTAGGAGTCTCTAAAGTTATGTTCTAGTCTTCTCATGACATCTTTCGTCTAGTCCCTGAAGTTGCCTCTTCATCTGATCCTTTCTGAGATCAGGTTTACTCTCGATTTCTTTTGAGTCTACAAGGACTTCATCATCTCTTACAGGGTATACTTGGTGTTTCATACCAAGTCTAAATATGGAAGACAAAGTCAAGCTTCAAACGAGATCTTCTTCCCTCTTTAATGTTCAGTGATCTTTGGAGCCTTTTTCTCCTTTCTGTCGATCTTCATATGATATATTTTGAATCTCAAGAGATAAATTATTCTTCATCTTCTTTGGTGCATGAGTGCATATGTACATAGTCTGCTTCATGTCTCATATAATATGTTTCCTTCTGCAACCTTATATCTTTCTCAGGGTGATCACCTGTGATCTGAAACAAGGTCAATAAAAAAACAAGCAAGAATAATATCCTTTTGATAATAATATATAAAGAAATAGCATGAATAATCATCACAATAGATCCTTTATCACTTGTGGCTTATCTGAAGAAACGATCAAAAGTAAGAGATACACTACAAAATGAGGTCAACACTCTTATAGTGTTGTGATCGAACATTCCTCCATGGCAACCTGGAACTAACACCCGAGGTTTCTCCTATAGGAGGTGTTAGTTGTATCAGGAAAATAATTATTTTAAGTATTTACCTCTATATGCTCACATGCTATCAAGTATAATACTTTACAAGGACTGCTATTTGAAGAGGGGTAGTCGACAACTTGGCATGTGCAACTTTGAATCTTAATTAATCAAACTTGGAACCTGGAGCCTTGTCCTCAAGAATGAGTGTACTACTTTTCTTCCAAGTCTCCTTCACTCAAGATGATGAGTGCTTTCTTCAACCTGTCTTTTTTACTAGGAAAATATGCTCTCTTGATAGAAGGTTAGGTTAGAGAATAAACTCTATGATCTCAACTTTTAATCCATCTAAAACCTTGACTCAAATTTTGATCAAAGGTTAGAATGATAGTCATAGCTACATCATGCAACACTGATCAAAATAATGTCATAACAAATAGATGCATATCAGAATAATCACACCTAGGTTGCATCATTCCTCTAAATGTGTTGGATCTTGAGATCCTAATGGATCTATGGAAAGAGATATCTTCTCCTATAAATACCCTTTAACTCTTAACCGTTTAAACATGTGTGAGTACATACCTTTGATGACATTTGCAGGTAGAGGCACCATCTAGTAGCAGTGGTAATGATCACCAACTCTTAAGAACTTAAAGGGTGACTGCAACTGGTACTACGGATGGAAATGCAACTGATACAACAAATGCAATTGATACTGCAGCTAGTTCTGAGACTGCAACTACAACTTAGGGTTTTATGAGGAAACCCTGATTTTTTAAACTTCGAATTTTGAAATTCTGATCCAAGGGATAGATGCGTTGAGCTGGGGCGAGTAAGATGGTGCAGTCAGATTTATAAAAATCCAACTTTTACCCCTTCAAACTTGATCAGTGGATTTATGGACTGGTGCTTATGGTTTTTTGGTAGCTCTGGTACTTCTAATACTTCTGGTACTTTCTGAAACTAGGGTTTCACTTTTCGGGAGATCTAGCCACTAAAACGTTGCACTGAGCATGCCAAAGTGATCCTTGAGGAAGGGAGCACTTTTATAGATGGTTTTGGGGCTGAAATACTTCATCAACAAAAATCCCTAATTTGCATGTACGACAACAATGACTTTTTTCACTTTCTCTTGTGAAATATGCTCTCTTCAGCTTATCTCTTATACCATGTTAAGGTTTAAGCTATTATTAGAGTTATTTTCATTTCACTAGATAACAATAGCATAAGATAGGATCACTGAGAAATACACAATCACAAGAGACAACATTTATCTTGGGAAACCCTCATGGGGGAGAAAACCTAGAAAAAACTTCCTTATTATAGATAGCCAATACAATGCCAAGAGATAACTCAAACAAATACAAAAAGTCCTCTCCCAAGAATGTGCCTCTCTCTCTCTCTCTCTTCTCCAACTGCAGCTCCAAAACTTGTTCCTCAAATGAACAAGTAAGTTTGTGTCTAAGTGAGGCACTAGCCTCCTTATTTATACAACTTTGGCATGTGTGGAGGTGTCTTTTCACTGGAAGGGATGAATTCTCAATATGGGTCGTTATAACCACCTTTAATATATTTTGGGGCCTCTTTAATATATTCCGGGGTCGACTTCTTATTTTGGATATTACAATTATGTTTTGACCAATCCATAAAAGGGGATTTGGTCTTTTACAATAGACGACATGATCAATCCACAATAGGGGATTGATCTAATGAATAATACAACAATAATAATTAGAATACACTTTGCAGTTACATTATTTCAACAATTTCATGTCGAAAATAATCCTGATCATATGCTTACGCGTAAAAATTCTTTAAATACAACACGTTGGTGGGTTCTTTGAGAGGGTAGCCTTCTGGAGAGGCAAGGATGTATGCACCTTTAGTGAGGTAGTGTTGTATGATGTAGGGTCCATGCCATAATGAATCAAATTTCCCATGGCCAAGAGTATCATGGGAGATATTGTAGGCTAACATGAGATCACCTTCATTAAATGAGCGAAAGTTTACATGGCGGTTGAAGATGGATTTTGACCGTTTTTTAGTTGCCTCATTGTTTTGTACTGAATATCATCAATATTCATCTAGGGACTCCAACATCAGCAGGTGCTTCTCCATTGGAGCAGTGTTGGGTAATAGCTCAATGGAAGCGTGTAACATGGGGATTTCACACTCGAGAGGGAGGGTGGATTCGATCCCATGGATGAGGTGGAACGACATAAATTCTGTGGCAGTTTTGACTATAGTGCGATAAGCCCATAACACAAAAAACAACATATGATG
The DNA here is from genome assembly GCA_009831015.1 of Picea engelmannii. Lineage (NCBI taxonomy): Eukaryota > Viridiplantae > Streptophyta > Pinopsida > Pinales > Pinaceae > Picea > Picea engelmannii. The sequence goes on from ML807114.1 coordinate 121,201, forward strand.
CTAGTTGTTCTTATGTTTGTTGACGATACGTTGTAGCATGGTTTTGAGGACTTTGTTGACAACCTTGATCTGTTCATTGGACTGAGGGTAGTATGGGGAGACAAAATCATGGGAGAATCCTAACTTTGAGGAGAGTTCTGTAAAGACCTCATTTTTAAAGTGTTTACCATGATCAGACACTAAGTGTAGTGGGATTTCAAATCAGGTAATGATGTGATTGAATAAAAAATGCGTTGATATGTCAGCGGTGTTGTTAAAAGTGGGCATGGCTTCATCACATTTTCTAAAGTAATCTACTGCCACGGAAATGTACTTGTGTCCAATTACTGGATGGAGGATGGAAGGTCATGAAGTCTATGACTCACTTGTAGAAGGGGTCGACAGTGATGAATGGACATAGAAGAGTTGGTGGCACTCATGCTTTGTTTGCATAAAGATGGAATTTGTCACATCGCTTGACAACATGGATGTAGTCATGAAACAACGTGGGACAAGAGTGCCCTTCTCGGATGATTTTTTGGTCGGTGGACATACCCGAGAGGTGACCATTGCAAGCACCATTGTGGCAATCATTCAAGACTTTGTCGGCTTCATCGATGGTAAGACATCATTGAAGAATAGTGTCAACCCCACGTTGATAGAGAACATCTCTGATGAGGAGGTAGCGAGGGGACAGATGGCGAATGCGTCGATGATCATCTTGAGAGAGATGAGACTCAAACTTTTGTGTGCAAAGGTAGACGAGGAGGTCCCTGTACCAGGGGTCATCGAAGGGGATGAAGAAGAGGTGTTCGTTGGGAAAATATGTATTGATGGGAGAAGCTTTAGCATCCAAGGGAAAATTTGTAATGAGTTTGGCTAGGACGAGAGCTTTCTTGCTTTTGAGAGTAGACAAATCTAGTTCGTATTCCTGGAGGATGACAAGCCATCGGGAAAATTTTCCATTAATCTGTCATCGACTAAGAAAGTATTACATAGGGTTGGAATCTTCTACGACCTTAGTGGTTCAAAGAAGGATATAATGTCATAGTTTTTGGACTATGAGGACAACTGCTAAGGTGAGTTTCTCATCATGATTGTATTTCAAGAGTAGCCCTGAAAGTGTTTTACTAATGTAGTAAATGACATGTTCACGCCTGTCATCCCCTAATTGGACGAGGACTCCTGCTACTAAGACATTTGAGGATGAAAATTAGAAGATGTAATCGCGATCATAGTATGGGGGACTAATCAAAGGGGCATTGGATAGTATAGCTTTCAAATCATAAAAAATTGTTTGAGCATGTTCATCCCATCAAAATGGGATATCATGACATAGTAAGAAAACAAAACAGTGTGCATAAGTGGCATAATCTGGGACAAAGCATCATAAAAAGTTGGATTTTCCTTGTATGCTTTACAGTTGGTGTAAATTCCTAGGTGGTGGAATTTATGTGATATCTTAGACCTTGAGGGGGTCCATCATGATTCCTTGTTGTGAAATAATGAACTGAAGGAGGCATCTGACAACGATGCAAAAGACACACTTGAGGGGGTTCGAGCGGATATTGTACTGGTGACATTGTTGGAAAATGATGCGTAATTTGTCTAAATGTTGAGTTCGGTTTTTGGATTGAGCAGTGAGGTTGTCCAAATAAGCGAGGATGATGTGAGAAAGATCATGGAAAATGTAGTTTATGGCCCTCTAGAACATAGCACCTGCATTCTTGAGTCCAAAGGGCATGACACGATAAGAAAAGGTACCCCAAGGGGTAGTAAAAACATTTTTATACTGATCTGCTAGATGGATTTGGATTTGATTGTAGCAGAAGAACCCATCCATAAAGGATAGTGCCTCATGTCTAGCATAATAATCGATAATTTGGCCAATGAATGGGGTTGGGAAATTGTGTTTGGGACAATCATGTTTGAGATCGTGAGATTTGGTGCAGATGCGAATAATGTCATGATTTTTGTTAATAGGGATGGGGTTGGAGACCCATGAAATGTATGCTATGGGGTGAATGAACCCATCAATGCGTAACTTGTAAATTTTGGCTTTGATAGCCACAACTTTGGATGGGTGAAGAGGGTATTTATTTTGATGAACTGGGGTAACATATTACCAAGTGTTGATTTGATGTTTGACTACAGATGGATCGAGGCCATGCATCTCTGTGTATGACCAGGAAAAATTATCCCGGTATTTCTGAAAGAGAGCTTTGCAAGTCATGAGTTCTTCAGGGGAGCATGCAATGCCAATGGTTATTTATTCTATGATTCTTGGTTTAATGGAAATTCCAATTTTGATGGTGGGGGAGATGTTGCCCATGTTTCCTTCTTCAAAAGCATATGGGGCAGGGATAGGGTTGTTGAACTAGTCTATATGCTCCATAGGAATAAAATCCTTGGCTTCGATTGTGCACATGGAGGTCTGGGTAGGAGGATGAAAGGCCTCCTATGATAGAAAAAGCACTTCATGATGGAGTTCATTCCATGGGAAATCTGGGGTAGTGATTTTCTCCACGATATCTTCGTCACAGTGAAAAATGTGAGAATACAGGGGATCCTAGGAGGTGATGGAGGGAATGGTAAATGTAAGAATTGTTTTCCTCAAGTGGTGAGGATGTAGATGGGATATTGTGTACATGGTGTGAGGGACTGTTGGACATAAAGTGAATGTCCTTATACTATGGAGGGTACCTTGTTTGCATGGGGACTGATGACAAAATATATTGAATGTCAGTGATGTGAGCCTTAGTAAGGGGTGGTTGAGAAGGCTCTGGTCGATATGTTTTGCATATTACGGATAACGTTTCAATAAAGTGAGGTAGATATGGGAAATGATGAGTGTAGTGGCCATATTATGAGAATATGGTGCAAGATAATTTGGTTTGCAACCCTTTATTGTTTGCGGTTTATGACTTCATAGTAGCAGTGGATGGTACTTGGTGGAGTGGAGAGAAATGTCGTTTCTCTAGGGAGCTGGATCATATTGCGTAACATGGGAAGATGAAGAAATCTATTAGTGGGGTGTCCTTCTCTTTCACATAGTGCACAAGGAGGTTGAACTTAGGGAGGAAGTGGAACTGTGGGCTCTTTCTTCTTTTGCCTTCCCCTGATCCATCAGGATTTTTCGAATGACTTATGGTTGAGTTTTTATTTGCATGCATTAATTAACCATTGAGAAACCTAGCGAAAGAATGAGAAAAGAAAATTAATTATACAACCATATACATATATGCAGATCTGAAATGCAATGAAAGACAACAAACCATAAGACGCAGGTTGATAACGGAGTTCATCACAACTTTGCCTACGTCTCCGGGCCTTTTCTCTGTGGGGGAGGCTTCTTTATTTCTGTTCAAAAGCTTGATAGTACATCATTACAATGCCAAATGGATACAAGACTGATCTGGTCATGTTCGCCTAGATCTCTGGAACCATGCACAAAAAATGGCACGTGAAACGGACGTCCGGAGCTCTCAGAAATGGTCCGACAGCATCTCCTCCTCAACGAATTCTCTACCTCAAACTAGCTTTGACTTGGCTTGTCCTCAGCATCCCTGCTCTGAATGCTCTCAAAATCTTGTCCATGGCCTCAAAATGGATTTGGTTAAATAGTTGGGAAGGTAGTTTCCCATCTCCAACTTCCTCCAAGAAGTTAGGCTCAAAAACCACCCAATAACTCCCAATTACAATAAAAATGAGTTAATTACATTAAAAACTCAAAAAAAGTGGTTGAAAACCCACTTTATAACTATAAAATAGTTAAATTTGGGCGCTAGCCCCCCTTGGCCCAGCGTGCGCCCCTTTTCTCGGTCACATGAGCTCCATGTGGCCATGCGCTAGCACGGGCCACCCCTTTTTCGCTAGTCCCGGTCACATGGTAACGGTTTAAAACCGTGGGTCTAACAGTTAAAACCACCCCGCCAACTGTTGCAACCTCATAACCGTTGGGCTAACATGCGTGGTCACATACATATAGCCAAGTTTAAACCGCGCCCATTAAAACTCCCTTCGTGGTCACACATAGTGCATAGAACCGGGGGTTGGGGCTAAGCCCCGGCCCCACCCCCCGCCATTTAACACAATATGCAATTTTAAATATAATAAAACTCGCATATACAATAAGTCATAACGGGTGGTCTGCTGGTCGGGCGACAATTGTTAAGTCGTAGCGTGGTGGGGAGGTCCGAGGGTTGAACCCCACGACCTCCATAAACTTTTAACATAGACCTTATTGACCAAAATCGGGGTGCCACGTGGCAGCCCGTGATTGGGCCACGTGGCACCCAATCATTTGCCAACAAAACTGCCACGTGTCGAAATCTGATTCAACAAAGTCAACCAACCAGATCATGCCACTTGTCAACTGCTAATTGGCCCACGTCACTGCCACGCATCGCTGCCGTACACTCTGTCACCTTCCACGTCATCCACCATACATCTGCCCAGTCAGCCTGCCACGTCAGCTACTGACGTCACCTGTGCCACGTGTCACCCTTCTAGTGGTGACACATGTCACTTCAAGATTGGTCCAATCGTACTCTAAAAGTGTCAAATCTGCCTAACACGTGTCAGCACCTGGAGCTGCCACGTCTCTTGTACGGACTTGCCACGTGTCCTGTACGAACTGTACGGACAGGTACAGTCAGCATCCAAAAATTTTGCATGTTTGGCTTGGCGGACAGAATGCGATATCTTCTCCATACGGACTCCGTTTGACAAAGTAAATATACCACCGAAATCAGGAAGATGAGATGGACGCAATGGTGTTGGTTTCGTCGGATTCCGAGAACTTTCATTTTTGAGCATTTTTCAAGCCCTGTTAGGCTTCTAAATCCGATTTCGGATCATCCCCGAACAGTGGTAGTGGTGTCAATAGTTGTGGGTGAGGGTGGTATGGCAGGATCCTATAATGGGATGTACATAGATATACCCTCTGTATAAGGAGGGAGATAGGGTTGAGGAACCATTTTGGGTGGATGAAGATACCATACAGGGATGGAAAGTGCCATGTTAGGAAGGGTAAGGGTCATAACTAACTGGAATACTTGGCTTCCAGGTGGGGTGTATAAAATTGGAATTTAGGTAATGGCTTGAGGTATTGTCTCCCAAACTAGGATTTTCCCATTNGGGGGGGGGGGGGGGGGGGGGGGGGGGAATCTGGGATAAATGATGTATCTGGGTTCTCGAGGATTTCTTGAGGTAATGGTTCTTCAATTGATGTAACTTCGATGTGGGGAGGGGCCTCTATGGAAGGAGTATTGTCTCTGATATCTGTTCCATTAGAATATACCATACACACTTGTGTTGAAGGGTGTAGGAGAATGGTGCTCCTTTATATTCCCCCAACAAGGATGGGTCTTTGAAAATTATGTGACCCATGGCAATGACAGAAGAAGAATCTAAGCTAGTGCAGACAAGGGGAAGAATGTTATCAATGTTGGTGGAATGGTTAGGCTTTTAATGTGTAAGTTGGTCGATGGTGATGATTTTCCTGTTGTGGGGAAACATCATCATTTGAAACACAGAAGAGGCCAATGCCTTCATAGCATACATGTAGCTACATCCAAACAATATATTTTAATCAAGTGGGGCGTCGATAACTTCAATGTTGATTAATATGGTTTTTCCCCCAAGTTATACATGGACATTTTGAAAGAGCCCTTTAGGGGATGGTTGTCGACTGTCATAAGTGTTGTGGGTGGGAAATCCCTCCTACATACTAGCACTAAGGTTTTTATCATGCATGCAAAAATGACCTAAAGCTTCCTACTTTTTACCATCATCCCATGCCTAAACCCCATTATTCATAAGAAAATACAAGGTTAAAGGGATCAAGTTGTCGTACCTTATATTTTGTGTTTGATGTCGATCCCTTTTCATGCTTGGTCACTGTTTGACTGCATCTCTCCTCCCAATGCTGATGCAAGATACCAGATATATAAAATATGCAGAACAGAAACGAAATGCTAGAAATAACAGAATAACAGTAAAATATCCAGCATAATCTTCACAATACACAGAAATGATTCACGAAATAGCAACAGAAATAGCACTTTGAATCAGATAGCAATGTTCACAGGCCTCTTCAAGGGGGCAACCTCCAATCGAGCAACACTCTATTACAATAATATCCAAGCTAGGGTTCTCATACCCTCGACTCCTATTTATACTAAAAAGAAGCATCTAGAGGAAGATCCTTCTAGAAGCAGAAGATTCTATTAGGTCTTCTTACATACGCCTTATTCTATTTTATTGAAAGGTCTTATTAATATTGACCTTTATTACATCCGAATACATTGATCTACCTATGTGCGGGTTAGGACCTTAACATGTCTGCCCCCTTAAAAACAGCGTTGTCCTCAAGGCTGGAGATGTGGAAACTGCTGCAGAATGGTAGCTGGTTCCCAAGTTGCATCTGCTGGAGTCATATCTTTCCACTGTACTAGCACTTCCTTGATAGTTCTCTGAAGCAGGCAATGCTCCCTTTGGTCCAAAACTACTTCTGGTTGTAGACAAATGGATCCGTCTTCAGCTAACTTTGGAAGGTTGGTTTGAAGTTGGCACCTGGTTCCAATCACCTTCTTCAAGCAGGAAACATGAAAAACAGGATGTAGCTTTGACTGACTAGGCAGAGCTAACTGATATGCGACTTGTCCCACATGCTTTAGAACTGTTTAAGGGCCATAAAATTTGGGTGCTAGCTTCTGACACTACTCGGCCTTGAGGGAAGTTTGCTTATATGGTTACAGCCGTAGAAGCACCTGATCCCCTTCTACAAATTGACGTTCCGAGTGACCTTGATCTGCTTGCTGCTTCATTCTGTTATGGGCCATGACCAAGTTCTCTTTAAGGGTACGAAGGATATCCGCTCTAACTGTAAGTGTTTGGTTGACCGCCTGGACCTTCAAGGTACCCGGTAAGTATGAGAGAATTGATGGTGGCTTCTGTCCATACACTGCTTCAAAAGGAGTCATGCGAGTGGCTGTATGGTATGTAGTGTTGTACCACCATTCGGCTAGGGGTAACCACTAAACCCACTGGTGTTGTTTTTACGATGAAAAGCACCTAAGATAGGTTTCCAAACACTTGTTGACGACTTCTGTTTGACCATCTGTCTAGGGATGATAAGCTGAGCTGAGATGCAATTGTGTGCCTTGTAGCTTAAACAGTTCTTGCCAAAAATTTCTTGTGAAAGTTGGATCTCGATCAGAAACAATAGAGTTTGGCATGCCATGAAGCTTGAAGACTTGATCCATGAAAATTTGGGCCATCGTGGATGTAGTAAATGGGTGGTGAAGAGCACAAAAATGAGAATATTTGGAAAGACGATCCAGCACCACCATTATCACTGATTTATTCCCTGATTTGGGTAAGCCTGTAATAAAATGCATAGATATATCCTTCCAAATATCAGGGGGAATTGGAAGCGGTTGGAGTGTGCCTCGAGATTTGACCGTTTCTCCCTTGTTGCGTTGGCATACCTCACATTCAGCCACAAACTTACGGATGTCCTATTTCATACCATCCCAGAAAAAGGAACGTTTAACTCTGTCATATGTTTTGGTGAACCCTGAGTGCCCCGCTATGGGTGTAGCATAAAGCTCAGAGAGTACCGTGGACTTGAGCTTGGATTGTTTACTTAAATACAAGCGACCTTTGTATTGAAACTCATCCTGAAGCCAAGACTACCCTGGGGGAGCCTGTGCCTTGTTCTGTAGTTGCTGAATTAGATGCGAACTTTTGGGGTCTTGTAGCCATTCCTGGTGCACAGCTTGCAGCCAATCAGGTACACTGAAGGACAGAGAAAAAAGGGATCCTTCATCTTCATATTTCCGGGACAGTGCATCTTCTAGTACATTGTCTTTGCCCTTCTTGTAAATGATCTCATAATCATAGCCAAAGAGCTTAGTGACCCATTTTTGTTGCTCCTGGGAGGAAATGCGTTGTTCCAAAAAGTATTTGAGGCTTTGATGGTCTGTCTCAATTTGGAATCGTTTCCCCAAGAGATAAGGACGCCATAATTCAACTGCATGCAAAATCACCAACATTTCTTTTTCATAAATAGGTTTTCCCAGATTCTTTTCAGACAGTTGTTTGCTCATAAAGGCCAAAGGTCGACCTGCTTGCATAAGGATAGCGCCAATGCCTTTCCCTGATGCGTCGCATTCCAACACAAATGTCTTTGTGAAGTCGGGGAGAGCCAGAACCGGCGTGCTGCACATGGCCATCTTCAAAGTTTGAAAATCTTGATCAGCTGCTGGGGTCCAAGTGAAAGAGTTCTTTTTAAGGAGAGTTGTGAGAGGTGTTGCAATCTTTCCATAGTTCTTGACGAACTTGCGATAGTTGTGAGAGGTGACGCCATCCTTGCCCACTAGATGACCCAAGTATTCTACTTCGGATGCACCAAAAGCACATTTGGACTGTTTGAGGAAAAGCTGGTGCTGAGCGAGTAGGCTGAGAACTTTATCCACATGAGTCAGATGGTCTTTCCATGTC
>ML807114.1:136175-151707 GCA_009831015.1 Picea engelmannii
AAGAGACTGCAATGTGGGGGTTTGCAGCAGAAAATGAAGAAGGTGAGCATTCGGTGGAATGTCTCAGTGATTTCAGCCAGGAAGCTGGAAGAGCTGTAGCACTGAGGCTAACAGCAGAAAAAGAAGCCGAAAAGGAAGAGGAGAATTCTGAGGAATGGCTCAGCATTTTCAGCCATGAAGTTGAAAACAATGCAACAGAGGGGGTTGCAAAAACAGAGAATGAAGACACAGACAGCATATGTCTTGTTGAGCTGTGGGAGTAGATTGAAGACCTAGAAGACAGGGTGAAAGTGCAGGGCATGCAAATCCAACAGGTGAGGTTGGAAACAGATGAGGATGGCATGGGAGATCATGATGATCAGTCACATGGCCAAACATTTTTGTAGCTGTGGAGACTGCAACAGAAAAACTAGCCACTGGAGAAGCTGGATGAAGTGATCAAGGAGATCATGGAGCTGATGTTGAAATCAGCAGACACTGCCAGCAAGGAGAGGTTGAGCAGAAGGAAAGCAACAACAATGCAGTGGAAGCGACAGCAACAACAACCGAATGGAGCAGGTGAAAGCTCCACAGACTTGTTTGGGACTCAAGTGGATTCCAACAATTACAGGGTAAGCTCATGAGAAGGAGCTCATGATTTTTGCAGATGTGGAGTATGATGCAGGAGCATCTCTCCATGCCAGCCAATCAGCCACATCAGCGCGCACTCATGCAGGGATGAAAGGGAGGCACAACCTCATTTTGAATTTGAATTGAATGTAAATAAATGTCTTAGGCTGGTGAGCCATGAATGCCATGTCTTTGCGCACGCTGTAGATAAGATAGGAATTTATTATAGATCGGCTGAGATCTAGTTCTGGATAGAAGACTAGACAGTCCATTGATTGTAAATCAATAGGGTAGGTAAATCCTGGAGGGAAGCGCTCGATTGAGACGCCTCATGTAAAGGAGATTTGGAGATCTCATTTGAGAGAGTTGGGTAGTAGAATATGCATGTAGAGCAGAGGAGCCGAGAGAGAGCTTGAGGGACACCATTGTAAAATATTCAGGCATTTTCCATTATTTAATACAAACAACAGTTTTTCATGCACATGTTCTGTGTTGAATGGATGTCTGTGTGTGTGTGTTCATTATATGTTGCATTTGTGTATTTTTATCATGCCATTGCAGGGAGTTTGTTTGATTTCAGGTTCGAGAGGTCTTTGAGGTTTCATGTCGTGAGGGCATGACAGAGTGCTGAGACTTTGAATACTAGTGCATAGGAGGATGCACTTCTGAACTCAGAGGAGTCAGAAGAAGACGTATTGAGGCATGGGACTGGAATCAACAACTCAGGAAGGAGACCTGTGAGGTTGTTGAACACCTCAGGAGGCAAGACTGTGTAGTTGAGACACATTTGAGAAGACCAGAATTCTGATGAAGGATTCTGAGAAGCTCTGCCTGGAGGGCATCGAGCGAAGTGCGTGAGTGCATAGGGAAGAAGAACTGTTGCGTGTTATGTGGAAAGGATACTCTGCCAGGAGGGCGTTGAGGAACGGTGCGCAGATAGGAATAGGAGAAGTGAAGAGAACTCTTTGAGTTCTTGGCTCAAGAGGAGAATCCGCTGAAGGAATTCTGCTGGGTCACTGAATACCCAGAAAGTCTCAGTGAGGAGGTTGTTTGAGCGAATAGAGAGCCGGGGAAGCCTTTTATTCTCCATCTGTGGGAGAAAGAAGAGAAAATACCCTTAGGGGCCTGAGTGGTTATATAATCTCAGGAGGGACAATGCCGTGGGTGCGCAAAGGTTCTGCAAGGAGGGCAGACATCAAAATGCTTTGAAGGGGCCGAAGATACAAGTTAAGAAGGAAACAACACTTCTACATGCATTAGCAGAACTCAGGGTTGAGGAGTTCATGCAAGATAAAGGAAGCAAGGGTTGAGACCTTTGGAAGGTTTAAATTCTTCCAAGTCTGGGAAGAATATACAGGAAAGCTCAGGATAGCTTAGGAGCCGTCAGATCGACAGAGAAAGAAGATCTGGACCATTGGTTTTGCACGTCCAGGAGGAGTCTGCATAAGGGAGGAGACCGACAGCCATTGGATCTCATACAGGAACTCCGTAAGCCGTTGGATCGGAAGGAGATGCTCAGAGATTAGCCTCTGAAGCAAGAGCGTAAGAGGACAGATCTAAACCGTTGGATCTAGATCGAGGTCTCCGATATCCATCGGATCGACGGAAGTTGCACAGGGTTTAAAACCCATTTGAGCCATCGGGATTCAGCATATCGGGTTTCCCGGAAGCAAGAGTTTCATACTCGTCGAAATCGTGATTAGCGATTTCCCAATTTAATCGGAGCCATCGATCATTACAGGGACAGGTGGCACAAGATCCGGAGATATCGGGGTTCGACATTCGGGGTTTCCCAATGCAAAGGATTTGCGACTTTTGAAATCGCGATCACGTGATTCCCGATATAGCGGAGAGAGGAGGTGATGTGGCGAGGACTCCCGAGTGGGTAGTGGACTCCCGAGTGGTGAGGAAGAGTACTTTGACTCTTCGGGCCGTGTGTGAAGAAGGTCCTGGTGGGAGCGGCTTGCTTGGTGAGGGGCATCGCTTTGCGTCACAAAGCAATTTTGAGGAAGATCGATTCTCTATTTTTTAATCTTTATAAATAGTAGAAGGAATCTCGAGGATATCTCGATCCTCGGGATGTCTTAATTTACCCATAACATTGTAGTATATAGAGGATGATGAGCCATATAGAAACATACAATAAATTTATCGAAGAATTTAGGTCTCTGAATTTCTCTATATAAGCAGTCCATTGTAAATGTTATACGAGTTATGGAATTAATAGAATATTTGAGAATTTTTACCATCTTTGCATACTGAGTTTCTAGTAGAAGTACTTCTAAAGAGCGTGGGCCTAGTCGAAAGGAGTTATTGTCTCAATATGTAATTGTATCAATTTGATTTTAGTTCCGTTATTTAAATCTCTTTGCAACAAATGAGATAAATGCGTGAGTGTGTTGATGTTTTTATAAATTGGTTACATTATTTAGATACATATTATAGATGTTTCATTAGGTTATTGATTGTTGTACCATTTCCCATTGCTGTAGTTTATTGCTTGAAAGTTCCTCTCATTTTCACATACGTTGGTCCTTTTATTAAATTTCCATTTGTTGTTCCTTTTGCTTAAATCTGCATTTGTTCTTCCTTATCAATTATATAGTACTTAGTTGTTCTTTTCTAGTAGGTTAGACAATCATTGATAGATTGGTTTATTAAGTATTTTCATAGATTAAATTCTTGTTCCTTAGCTAGATGAGTTCAACAAATTAGTTAATGCATTTAATTCACAACATGTTATTGATTATATTATAATTTTGTTGAGTAATATATTAGTTTCAGAGTTTTAATGAATGTGTGAGGAACTTGATTATTGATAAACTCAGATTTTCTTTGACTACACAATTTTAACCTCCACAACTATCTGCATAGACTTTGTTGGTATTCTTGAAAGAAAATACAAATCCATGGTTGATAAATTAATGTTAAACTGAGAATGTTTTTATGACATATTTAGAGCCCAAAATTTTGGCGTCGTTGTCGAGGAGAATGTCAAAGGTGTCTCTGGAGGATGAGGTATTGAAAACGGAAGGTAAGAACCTACGTAGGAAACAAGTAATATGCTTGTGCCAAAGCCTACCCTTAGTTGATTCATAGAGGTCATATAGGTACTTAGAATTTTGTGTGAGTTGGTATGACTAATAATAAATAACCTAAAAAATTAAAACCCCCACCAAAAACTACAAAATCCCAGGGCTTAGTGCCCCATGGAAGAAGAATTTTCATAGATGAAATCATCCGAAAAGATGAATCTCAAGCCTCGGTTGGACCTCGAAAAGGTTCTACCTGAATCCCTTAAGAGGAAAATTCACCAACTGCAGCTTATGTTTAGGTTCATAGAAGAACTGGAGGGACTGAACAAAGTTTTCAAAATAGAGATATTCCACCTATCATCCCTTTAGACGAGGGAAATTATTGTAATTTGAAATAAGGAGAAGGGAAGAGCAGTCAGTTTGCTAAATAAAACCCACCACCACCACCTAATCCTGGATCTCCTCTGATTCTGATAGGAGAAGGTACACCCGAAATCCTAGATAGAGGTAGTGCGATTAAATCCCCTAGGGGACCAAGTAATAAATCACCCTGAATAGAACACCCAGACCAAGAAATCCCTGAAGGCTATTGGAATATCTTTGACCAAATGGCACAACAAAATCCACCACGACCTTAGACTTCCACCTTGGAATATCCTATAGTCGATCTGGTTGCTAATTCCCCAATGAAATCCATTCCTTTACAAAATCTTCCAACCTTTCATGCATTGATCTCATAGGACCCTAATGCATTCTTATTCGAATTTGATGTCCTGTGTAGAGGGTATGACTACATCTTTGTGTTGGGTATGTGTTATATTCTTTGCATGTGTGTGTGTGGGCACGCCAGATATGACAACTGCATCTGATGATCCCTCATATTTGTTCCCTGTTTGTGTCATGTGCGTCGGGCACTTTTGTAGGGGGGTCCCAGGGGGGGCAAGTATCCCCCCCTGGTTACGCGCAGTGTTCAGGTAGTGCCCCGAAATAATTTTTTGGGCGGTTTTTGCTATTTTTAGCGGTTTACTAAAAATAATCCCGGTTTTAGGGATTAGGGTTTTGGTATCTACGGAATACCTAAAAACATTGTATATATTGTATAGTGAATGGTGAAATTCGATATAATGAATATAAGAAAGGTTTTCTCAGTTGAGGGTTTTTGGCATAAATCTCTGTGTACTATGTGAATGAGCCATTGATTAAATTTTATTTTTCTTAAGAATTTATATGCATTGCTTTACTTCACAGATTTAAAACTTACATGTGGTATCAAAGCTCATTTTTGGCTTCAGAGGGACACCTTTGTTGTTGAGGGTTTAGCTCGGTCTTGATAGATCAAGTTTATCTTGGGTCTGTGATAAACCTGGCTTTAGTGGGAGCTTTTGCAGTGGAGATTCAAGTATAGAAAGAGGAATGGCGAGCTCATCTAGACTCAAGATAGAGAAGTTCAACGGTTAAAACTTTGAGCTATGGAAGCTCAAAATGGAGGACCTTATTGTAGACAAAGAACAATAAATCGGTGTGGATCTTGGTACACAGCCTTCTGGTACACCGTCTACTAGCACACAGGCTACTGGTACACAAACTACTAGTACACAAGCTACTGGTATGTCGAAGGAATATTGGGAGAAGTTGGACAGAAGAGGAAGGAGTACTATTCGACTCTGCCTGGCAGATTTGATTTTGTTGAATGTCTCGAGAGAATCTAAAACCAAGGAACTATGGGATAAGTTGGGGAATTTGTATCAATCAAAGTCCCTGGTAAACAAGTTGTTTCTTTGAAAGAAGTTGTATCATCTTAGGATGGAAGACGGATATACTGTGACAGAACATCTAAATGCCTTTAATACTCTGGTAAGTCAACTTGGCTCTGTTAATATTACGATTGTAGAAGAAGATAAGTGTATTACTTTGTTATGTTATTTTCTAGACTCTTGGGATAATCTGGTTGTAGAAATTGGTAGTACCACTCAATCTACATTGAAGTATGAGGATGTAGTTTCATCCTTGTTATCTGAAGAGATGAGGCGGAAAAGCATGGATAGTCATAGAATAGATGCTCTATTTGTAAGAGGTCATACCCATGACAGGAACCTTGGTAAGCCTTTGGGGTGGAGAGATAAATCTACATGTATATCTAAGTCTCCAGGAAAATATTTGAGGAAATGTTGGAAGTGTGGTAAAACAGGGCATTATTTAGAAATATTGCAAGTCTAAGAAGGTTGAAAAACCAAAGGGAACTGATAGTACCTCTTCCATAGAGGCGAAAACCTCCACTTAAGAAGGAGGTGATGTTTACCTGGAATATACAAGTACACATGTAGACCATGATGTATGGTTGATTGACTCAGGTGCATCATACCATATGACTCCCCACAGGGAGTGGTTCTCTGAATATGAAAAATATGATGGTGGTGATGTATTCCTAGGAGATGACTCGACAACAAAAATCTTGGGACGTGGAAGGGTTAAGTTGCTGCTAAAATATGGAAGAATTAGAACACTTCCTAGGGTTCTTCACATTCCAAAACTAGCCAGGAGCCTAATATCTATAAGAAATATGGATGATGTAGGAGTGGATATTGTATTTGGAAAGAAAACTTGAAAGATGGTACGAGTGGTAATGGTGTTGATGAGGGGAGTTTGGTGTGGAACTCTGTACAAGCTATTTTGAGTCACTTATACTAATGGGTGTAATAGTTATGTTGTCCTTGAGCACACAACTAAAGAAGACAAGACCAATATTATCTCTGGAAAGAAGACCATGTTGTGGCATCAAATACTGGGACATATTGGAGAAAAGGTCCTTCGAACACCACACGGTAAAGGTATGGTTGAAGGTATGTCTAATTGCACTCTGGATTTTGATTTTTGTGAACATTGCATATATGGTAAACATAATCGAGTAAGATTCCCATCTAGTGCTACAAGAGAAAATGGGATCTTATAGTTGATACACAGTGATGTGTTTGGACCTGTTCTTGTTCCATCCTTAGGTAAATCTGTGTATTATGTTTCATTCATATATGATTTTTCAAGGAACACATGGATTTATTTTCTTAGAAAGAAATCTGAGGTATTTGATAAATTTAAAAAGTTTAAGGCTCTGGTAGAAAATCAAACAGAGAAGAAAATAAAGGTATTGAGAACAGATAATGATGGAGAATTCTACAGAAATGAATTCGAAAAATTATGTAAGAAGTGTGGTATAGCAAGGCAAAATACTACTCCATACACTCCTCAGTAGAATGGAGTTGCAGAAAGGATGAACATGATACTGATGGAAAAAGCAAGGAGCATGCTCAGCGGTGCCGGGTTAGGAAAATAATTCTGGGTAGAGGCAGTGGGTACAACATGTTACTTGCTCAATCAATCACCTTCATCAACGTTGGATGATAAAACTCCACACGAGGTGTGGTCTAGAAGGAAATCCTCTCTTCAACATATTAGAGTGTTTAGTTGTGATGCTTATGTAGATGTTCCAAAGGAAAATAGAAGTAAGCTGGATAAAAAGGCTGAAAAGTGTATCTTTATTAGTTATAAAGATGGTGTGAAAGGTTATAAGATTTGGAACCCAGAAACCATGAAAATTGTTTACAGTCGAGATGTTGTTCTCAGAGAGGTAAAAGATGTGTCCAAACAAGAATTCCTACAAACACAAGAAGAACCTGAGAAAATCGATCTTGAGTTGGATGATGCAAAATTTGAATCATCTGAAGAAGAGGAAGGAGAAGAAGAACAAGAAGAACCTTATACCCCAGTATTGAGGAGATCAGTGAGAGATAGAAGGCAACCGAAAAGGTATAGTCCACCTAATTTTGATTCTAATTTTGCTTTATCTATTACTGATGATGATCCCACAACTGTCAGGTAAGCAGTGAATTCAGAGGATAGTAAACTCTGGAAGAAGGCAATGGTTGAAGAAATGGATGCCTTGGATAAGAATGAGGCATGGGATATAGTTGAGTTGCCCGCTGGAAGAAACTATGTTGGTAGAAAATGGTTTTTTAAGAAGAAGTTTAATGCACAAGGTAAAGTGGAGAAATGCAAAGCTCGGTTAGTAGCAAAAGGTTATTCCTAGGTAGAGGGAATTGACTTTGGTGAGATTTTTTCTCCTGTTGCCAAGTTAACTTCTATTAGATTTATTTTATCTATTGTTGTTGCTTTTGATATTGAAGTGGAACAGATGGATGTGAAGACAACATTCCTACATGGGGATCTAGAAGAAGAAATCTACATGAAGCAGTAAGAAGGCTTTGTAGTGAAGGGAGAGAAAGATATATTTTGTAAGATAAAGAAGTCACTATATGGTCTGAAGCAATCACCTAGGATGTGGTACCAAAAGTTTGACACATATATCCTTGGATTGGGATTTGTAATAAGCAGGGTTGATCACTGTGTATATTCCAAGCAGGTTGGTAATCACTTCATTTATGTAGTGTTGTATGTTGATGACATGTTGTTGGTAGGAAATAACATGGATGTTATCAAGGAGGTGAAATCATAGCTATCCTCCAAATTTGACATGAAGGATCTCGGTGCTACTAACTTCATTCTAGGAATGGAGATTAAAAGAGATCATGCAAAACAAAAACTCTAGTTGAATAAGAGAAAATATGTTGAGACGATATTGCAAAGGTTTAATATGCATGGAAGTAAACCGATCAAGGCTCCTATTCCTACAGGTGTAAAGTTATCTGCAGATCAATGTCCCAAGACACATGAAGAAGAAGAGGACATGTCCCATATTCTCTATGCTAGTGCAGTTGGCAGTTTGATGTATGCAATGGTCTGTACTAGACTAGACATTGCACATGCAGTGGGAGTTTTGAGCAGGCATATGTCAAAACCAGGGAAGGAGCATTGGACAACAGTAAAGATGGTCTTCAGGTGTCTTCATAGCAATACCATTTATGGATTGTGCTACCAAGGAAGACCAAGATTGGACAGAGTGGTGGACATACATGGATTTGTTGACATAGACTAGGATGGAGATATGGATTGCAGAAGATCTACAAGTGGGTATGTGTTTAACCTATTTGGAGAAGCAATCAGTTGGATGAGCAGAAGACAGGCTGTAGTGGCACTCTCAACTACAAAAGATGAATACATAGCAGCCACTCATGCAAGCAAGGAAGCAATATGGTTACAAAGATTGTGTTTAGGTATTGGGTTGGTACAACAAGCAGTAAGATTAGATTGTGACAGTCAGAGTGCAATCTTCCTGGAAAAGAACCCAACTTATCATTCGAAGACAAAAAATATTGATGTTCAGTATCAATTTGTGAGAGACATGGTTGAGGAAAAGAAGGTGTTGCTAGAAAGGGTTGACACTTTGAAGAATGTTGCAAATTCATTGACAAAATCCGTGAGCACAAAAAAGTTGTCCTGGTGTAGAGTAACAATGGGAATTGCTACCATGGATTGTTGAATATATAATCCCTTGGACCCCTAGATGCAAAGAAAACAAAAAGTGGGAGAATTTCGGGTATGTGTTATATTATTTTCATGTGTGTGTGTGGGAACATTAGATATGACAACTGGGTCTGACGATCCCACTTACTAGTTAGCGGATTTTTCTATTTTTAGCAATTTACTAAAAATAATCCCAGTTTTAGGGATTAGGGTTTTGGTATCTATGGAATACCTAAAAACATTGTATATATTGTATAGTGAATGGTGAAATTCGATATAATGAATAAAAGAAAGGCTTTCCCATTTGAGAGTTTCCGGTATAAATCTATGTGTACTATGTGAATGAGCCATTGATTAAATTTTGTTTTGCTTAAGAATCTGTATGCATTGCTTTACTTCACGGGTTTAAAACTTACACTCTGAACCCCAAAAACTGAAGATATTCCCTTCCACTTTGAAAGGAGTAGCTTTGCGCTAGTTTATGGGATTAGGAGGAGGAACTATAAATTCATGGGATGAAATGAAACAAGCGTTCCTGACGAAATATCAAGATTATTGTAAAACCATGGATCTAAAAGATGAAATCTTTCAAATGACTGCAAAAGAAAATGAGACACTAAAAGAATATGTTGAAGGGTTTCAATATAATTTTCAAAGATCACCTTATGGTACACTACCAGGTGAGGTACTTAAACCAACTCTGATAAAAGGTATGAAGGATGAATGGGTAGAAACATTGAATTTAATGGGGAAAGGTGATATTTATCAAGAAATTCATGATAACATTATCCAATCGTGCATCAAGTGTTCACGAGGAAGTACATGAACCAGATCGGGAATGCGAGCTCCTCTCATCAGAAATAGAAGCATTACTAGCAGGGATGTCACCCGAGAAAAATTTGGTAATCTTCTAGAAAATTTCAAAACTAACATTTTGAGTACTCTGACTACACAATTGGATGTTCTGCAGGCTAAGAAGAAACAAGCAGAAGTAGAACATTCCTTGGCTATATTTTTCCACCAATGAAGAAAGAAACATGGTCCGAGGGAATGTCCTTTTGATGTGGTTTAGGTTTGTTCCATCTATGCCAAAGACCATGCAACAGGGCATTGTCCATCACTCCCAAGACTAAAATTTTTATTTAAAGAAGCAAAAGAGGAAATGAAACCGGTATATTTGATGGCTTAGTGTCACCAATGGCAAGCTCGTCCCCCAGGTACACTACAAGATCCTTCCTCTTTATTTTCTAGGCAGTATGGTCAACAACATAATTCTGGAAACACATGGCAGGGCCAACCATTTGCTAACCCCACCTGGCAGTCTTACAAATATCCTACTGCACCCTGGCCAAATAAATCAATTGCAAATCCCCCCTAGCCAAATCAACCAGATGAAAATCCTACCTATACTAACTCACAATACCCTACCCCATCTTGGAATAATTCAAATAATAACCCCTATCCTTGACAGTGGATTAACACAATTGCCCAAGCCCCCAATTGGAATAAAAATTGGCAGTGCCCCATGGCGATGACTCCTCAAGATCATCCCATTTTGCAGGCTCCACTCCAATTACCATAGAACCTTCAACCTCAAATGCACCTTCAATGACCAGCTCAACCCAACCCAAATCCTAATAATAGACCAACCCATATTGTGCAAATTATTGAGAATTTGGACAGGGAAATCAACTATGTAGGGTGAAATGAACTATGGTTGAGGTCAGAGCGCATAATTTCTTTTGAATAAAGTAACATTGACCAAGCATAGGAGAATAAAATAATATACAATCGACAATAACACCCTCAACTTTGGTCATAATGGAAGAAGTAGAGCACGGGGAAACACAGTTGAGCAACAAAATCCTGATGAGGACGTGATTCCTCCTCCCCCGTTTCTCGAGAGGCTAATGATAGAAAAACCAGTTGTATATCCTAAATTTGATATTGTAGGGGAACTAAATAATATCTATGTTAATATCCCACTCATACAGGCTATGCAATACATCCCAATTTATGCAAAGACAATTAAGGAATTATGTGGAAAGAATCTTGTCAGGAAAGCTAAAAATACATCAATTGTTCGAGTGGTAGGATCCTTGTCCGATATTATTCTACAAAAGAAGGAGTTAGTCAAGTATACAGACCTAGGGAATCTTGTGGTAATAGTGCATATACATGTTTTTTTTTTTCCAAATACACTAGTGGATTTGGGGGAAACCATTATTATTCTTACCACTGAAACCTGTAACTCCCTGGGTATCACCTCGTTCAATCCTACTTCAATTTTGTTAAAATTGGTTGATATCCAGTTGATTTCCTCATTATCAACCCAATAAGTTGACTCAATGGACACCCATTGATACCGGGAAGACCATGGCTCTCAACAGTAGATGCATACATAGGATGTCGCATGGGAAACATGACAATTTCTAGAGGAAGTGCTACAAAGAACCTCATCCTGTATCCTCCAGCTAAACCAATTCTTCCTATCATACATCAACAGTTCCCACCACCTATATATCCAAAAGAAAATCTACAATCTCCTCTCACATTCAAAGAATCTCTCAGACTCAAGAACCAACTAGAATATGATGTGATCAATAGATTTATTAACATCCCAACCATTATAAGCAACCTAAGATGTCAAATGCTAATAGTTATTTTAGATAATGAAGCACAGGGATATCCTTTGGAAGAATTGATGGAGAAACATATTCCCACTAGTGTTGTCCATAACAACATATCAGTTGAAATTGTACCAGGAAGGTTTCTAAACATTAATGCTAATTTGAATGAGCAACAACAACAAAAAAATATTTAGATCCTTTTTAAATATCAGTATGATTTTTCTTGGGAGTATCCTGACATGAAGGGATTCGATCCCCAACTCTGTACACATCATATCTATATTGATAAAATTCTCGATGCATCTGATAGCCCCAACGAATATTGAACCCTCATCTCAGGGACATTCTTAAAGAAGAGTTACATAAACTGTTAGATGTAGATTTTATATATCCTATTTCAGACAGTCGGTAGGTTTCCCCACTAGTAATCATCCTCAATAAGAATGGGAAATGGCAGATCTGTGTAGACGACAAAGAACTCAATAAGGCTACCCAGAAGGACCACTTTTCCTTACCTTTTATTGATCAGGTCCTTGACGCTTTAGCAGGGAAGCATTTTTTTTCCTTCTTAGATGACTTTAGTGGTTATAATCAGATCCATATTTCTCTTGAAGACCGGGATAAAACTACATTTCGATGTCCCTGGGGTACCTTCACATATAGAGTACTTCTCTTTGGATTATGTAATGCTCCAACCACATTCTAGAGAGTCATTTTGAGCATATTTTCTGATCTGATTAATGCAGGACTTAAAGTTTACATGGACGATTTCACCCCTTATGACAGTGATTTTGATCAAGCTCTAAGCAATCTGGAGAAGGTACTGGAACGATGCATTTCTACTAGGCTATGTTTGAGTCATGATAAATTTCATACGATGATGATGACTGAAGGTGTTGTACTATGACATTCTATTTCTCCAGATGGAATTAATGTAGATCCAACAAAAATAGAGGTAATTCTTAATCTACCTACACCTTGTACACAAACTGAGGTACATAGTTTCCTTGGTTGTGTAGGCTATTATCATAGATTCATAAAAAATGTTTCAATAAAAACTACACCTTTACATGCTTTAACTGGTAATGAATAATTTTATAGGTCTGATAAGTGTGATGTTGCGTTTATAGAACTCAAAAGGTTGTTCTCAACAACACCGGTGATGAGAGGACCAAATTGGAAATTGCCATTTCATATTTCTATAGATGCATTGGATATCTCCATAGGTGTTTCCCTTGGACAAGAAGAAGACAAGAAACCTTATGTTATTTATTTTATTAGAAAAAATCTTACTCTCGCTGAATTATATTATACAGTAACATAAAAAGAATTTTTAGTTGTTATACATGCTATTAATAAATTCCGCAACTATATAATGGGCTATCAAGTTATTCGGTATACTGATCATTCTGCTATTAAATATTTATCTAATAAATTGATTAATAATGGTTGGGTTAGTCGGTGGTTATTACTATTGCAGTAATTCAACATCACCATCAAGGATCAGATCAGAAGAGAGAATCTCGTTGCAGATTTCTTGTTTCGCATACCCAAAATAAATGATTCTTTGACAGTTGAAGACTAATTTCCAGACGAACACCTTTTTAATGTCACTATTAAGACACCATGGTATGTTGATGTGGAAAATTATCTGGTAGGTGGGAAACTACGAGCACACCTATCATCAGGAGAAAAGAATCTGATCGTCCAATGCAGTGCATGGTTCACCTAGATTGGTGGATATCGTTTCCACATAGGGGATGATCTTTAGATCCGAAGGTGTGTAAGATATGATGAAATTTACGACATATTGAAGGCGGGTCATGATGAGCCTTATGGAAGACATTTTGCCGACCGAAAAATTGGGCATAATATTTTACTAATGGGATATTATTGGCCCTCAATATTCAAAGATTCAAAGAAATATGTCTAGACCTGTGAGAACTATCATAGGATGGGTCGGCCAGGCCAAGCTGATGAAATTCCCCTACAAGCACAAGTGGTGGTAGAACCTTTTGAGAGATGGGCACTGGAATTTGTTGGCCCCTTCAACCCAAAATCAAACCAGAAGTTGTATATATTAATTGCAACAGAATATATGACTAAATGGATAGAGGTAGTAGCCTTGTCAAATTCAATAGAGGAAGCAGTCATTAAGTTTATGTTTGAATTATTTGTATTCTATGGATTACCCAGGGAAGTAATCACTAACAAAGGGTTGCAATTTACAACCCATAAAATCATGACCACCCTGCACAATTATCATATTAAACATAGAGTTACTTCCCCCTACCACCCACAGGAAAATGAACTAGTAGAAAGTACCAATAAAGTCTTAGAGGCAATTTTGACAAAAACAATCTCAACAAACCACCAAAATTGGCCAGTCGAGCTTTTAAATTCCTTATGGGCCTATCGCACGACATGGAATAACATGACTGGCTACTCTCCTTATCATCTAGTCTATGGAAAATAACTTTCCAATAGAATTTGAGATCAGGACTCTAAGGATGGCCTGAGAAATTGGACTGGATCTTACGGAGGCAAATACACAATGCTTACAGCAGCTCAATAAGTTAGATAAATCATGCCTATTCTCCCTACAGTGCACAACTATTATTCATCAACAAAGATCTATATGGAACAATAAATATATCAAGAAGAAATCCTTCCAGAAAGGTGATTGGGCGATTCTCTATGATTCCAGATTTTAGGATTTTCCTGGAAAATTGCAAACAAGGTGGTTGGGTCCATATGAAATCAATGAATTTCATGATAATGGCACTATCACTTTAGTTACCATCGACGGGTCTAGTTCTCACTTTTTGGTAAATGGACATCGGCTACGACTCTACCATTAGTCTCTTTCAAAAGAATCATTTTTCAAAGAAGTAAAGATTCTACTATTCAGATTCTAGATGGCTGGGAAGGTAACCCAACAGGTTCAACTTCATAAAATTATGACTTTTACCAGCACCGTACATATTGTATATAACTTTATTTACATACTTGATTGGGTTTTTAGTTTTTAATTTCTAGGGAATTCACTTGAGAGAATAAGAACTAGAAAATATGACTATAATGAATATAATTAGGACTCTTTTTTGTTCCTTGCTCCTGTCTCACTTTGTAAAACCCATCAAATATAAACCTTGTTTTCACAGAAGATGAATATGTCATGGTCCACAACAAAAATTGGGCAACTGTAGTAAATAAATGAATGCATGACACTGACAAACCATCATTGAATAAACCTACCCATAAAAATTAAATGAATTTAGTTGATGACTAATCAATCCTAGATTCGCTAAAACAATAATGTTTGCGGGAGGTTTCCAATCGCTTAAGTAGATGGTTAAATTTTTTTTTGAACATCATCGTTTCCGTTCATTTGAATGTAACAATTGTTGTTCCCTTCATACGATTGTTGCTCCCTTTGCATGCAGTACCATTCATTTGAGCAGAATGACAGTCGTTCCCTTTGTTACAACTGTTGTTCACTTTTTCATGATTGTCGTCCCTTTTTCAAATAGCCTTGTTCATTCGAAAGGAACAACTGTTGTTCCTTCTACGGTTTTTCCTTATTGTTGTTCCTTTTCTCCCAAAAGTCACGATTATTTTATCATGAACAAGCATGCCATTATTACGTTAGCCACTCCTTTGGGTATGACCTTCACTAATTTATTTTCACCAGCATCACTTCTAATTATCATAGTAATGATTTGTCATTTTGTTGTGGACTACCTAGCATACCTTATCGATTTTTTTTTGGATTAATTTCTCTGGATTATCTTGAATATTGTTCATAATCCTCAACCACCATAATTCATTTCTTTCCTAGAT
>ML807114.1:164925-177598 GCA_009831015.1 Picea engelmannii
CTTCTCATTGAATATGACATCTCTACTCCTAATGATTTTGTTATTTTCATAATCCCATAAGAGATAACCAAAATCATTAACACCATATCCAATAAAGGTACACTTCTTGGATTTTTCCTCAAGCTTTGTTCTATTTTCTTTATAAATATGGACAAATGCTTCACAACCGAAAGTTTTCAAAAAAGAATAGTTTACCATTTTTCTTGTCCATTCCTCCTCTATAATTATACCATCCAAAGAGATTGAAGGTCCTTTGTTTATTAAGTAAATAGAAGTATTTACAGCATCTTCCCAGAACTGTAAGGGCAAACCAGCATGCAATCTCATACTCCTTGCATGCTCCATGATTGTCCTGTTCATCCTTTCTAGCACACCATTTTCTTGTGGTTTTGTTGGAACTGTATTCTGTCTACGAATCCCATGGTATGCACAGTAATCATCAAAATCCTTGCTGCAATATTCACCTCCATTATCTGATCTGAGACACTTCAAATTTTTTCCTGTCTCATTCTCAACCAAAGCTTTCCATTTCTTAAAAGTATCAAAAACATCAGATTTTTGTCGAATGCAATAAACCCAAGTTTTTCTAGTTTCATCATCAATAAAAGTAACATAATAATTAGAGCCACCAAGAGATGATACCTGAGTTGGTCCCCATACATCTGTATGCACAATATCTAACCTTTCATTCTTCTTTTCTTTTTCGACTCTGAGAAATCTGACTCTCTTTTGTTTTCCATAAACACAATGCTCACAGAAGTCCAAATCAATTTGTTTAAGATCAGGAAACAAATTTCTTTTGTGAAGTATCTACATACCCTTATCACTCATGTGTCCAAGCCTATGATGCCATAGTGCTATATCCACTCCTGTAGAAGCTAAAGAGATAGAAGAGTTAGTATTCTCAGTACATAAATACAATGTACCTACCTTCTCTCCCTTCACTATCACCAATGACCCTTTGATGACCTTCCATGTATTATTTGTAAATATGGATATACAACCTTCACTTGCCAACTGCCCTGTTGAAATTAGATTTTTCCTTAAATCTAGAACATGTCTTACCTCTTTAAACAACCATTGGTTTCCATTTCTTTGCTTTATTTTTACCTTTCCCATTCCAACAATTTTGCATGGTGCATCATCACCCAAATGACCCTGTCCAAAATCACCTTGAACATAATCTAGAAAAGTTTTCCTATGGGGCGTGGCATGAAATGAAGCTCCAGAATATACTACCCAAGACTCATAAATATTATCTACAAAAAGAATCAAAGCATATTGTAACACATCACCTATTACATTTGCTTCCTGATTTCTCTCCTGTTGTCCATCTCTTTGTTTCTTTGGAGCTCTGCAATCATTCTTCAGATGTCCTTTCTTCCCACAATTCTAACACTCTATCTTTCCAAGTCTGGATTTGGATCTACCCTTCCTAGAATTTCCACGGTTCCTTGATCCCTTTCCTCTATCCTTTTGTGTTCCTCTGTTCTCCATGTTCAATGCATTACCTGATGTCTCACCTATGCTTTTTCATTGCATTTCCTCACTAAGGATAACACCAACAACATCATTGAATTTTAAAGTATTTGAACTAGAGACAGAGTTACTTACAACCATGACCAAGTTGTTCCATCTTTCTGGCAATGAGCACAATATTAGAAGAGACCTGACCTCATCATCAAAGTCCACTTTTACAGAACTTAGTTGATTAGTAACTGTATTAAATTCATTTAAATGATCTACAACAGACCCACCTTCTGACATCTTAATATTAAATAATCTCTTCATTAGAAATACCTTATTGGATGCCGAGGGTTTTTCATACAATTTGGCCAATGCATCCATCAAACCCTTCGTTGTCTTTTATTTGGAAATATTGAAAGCCACAGATGTTGCCAGGCTCAGCCGTATCATTCCTAGAGCCTTTCTGTCAAGAATATCCCATTATTCATCCTCCATGGCCGTCGGCTTCTTTGCTACTCCAACCAATGGTAGGAATAGATCCTTCTGATATAAATAATATTCCATCTACATCTTCCATAACTGGTAGTTTTGGCCATTAAATTTCTCTACCCTAAACTTTCCATCTTCCAACATTGCTCCCACTCAAACAAGGAACCCTCTTTGCCCACAAGTTACCTTTCGCTTTGATACCAGTTGTTAGAAAAACAGGACCATGGAACAATAAAATAAAACAAATGTGGAAACAAAACACAAAAGATACACTATACAATAGAGACATAGATTTATGCGGTTCACCCAATGTGGGCTACGTCCACCAGAGAAATTGCCAGGTCCTTCCTTTATTATTATCCAACAAATGAAGGGATACAACCTACAACAAACCAACTGTAACTTCCTCTTTTTTCTCTCACAGTCTCCTATCTCAAAATACAATATTCTCCATCAACCATAGCTTCAATACATTTCCCTCATAAAAGAGGGTTGCCTTCTAGGGAAAAAAACCCTAACATAGTCTCTACCGTTAGATCTACAACCTTATAATGAACGGTCCAGATTTACAATTAAATTACAATATACATTTACAAGGCAATTTTTCCTTCAGGGGCTTCTCCCCTTAACCCCCATCGGGGGACACTGCCTCCAAACTCCTGCTGGGGGGACACTTGGCCCCAGGCCCCCCATCCGAGGGGATATCCCCCCTCGGACCCCGCAGAGGGGGTACCCCCCCTTTTCACTCCCCCACGTGGAAGAGTGTACATACTTCTGGGGTGTAAATACTTCATGGGGTATAACCATGGCTGAAAGTAAGGACCTCTGAATCAGGAATATAATCAGGCTCCACAACCAATAGAGACATCAACCATCTAATCGGTTGTGGGGAAGAATATGGATAGTCAGATCCACGTCCAACAAATGAAGGAAGCACAGGGGAGAGGAATAGATCCCATCTATTGGATCTGAGTGCAAAGGACCAAAAAATGTGGGATCAGGGTAAAGTGCACGATCATTAACCCTTTGTTCACACATGAGAGGGGGATTTTCAAAGTCCCGAAGTCCCAAAGTGAATAGGGACCATCCATCGTCGAGGAGGACAAATGGAAAAAGATCTGAGGTTTTGGGTGAAAGAAGTCCAGGAGGAACGAGTGCAAAGGAGTTGAAACTCTCAAAATACAAAGACCCAAAGTGGATAGAGGTCGTCAGATCAAGGGGGAGACACACTTCAAGAGATCGTTCATTTCGGGTGAAAGAACTCTGGGAGGAATGAGTGTACAAGATTTGAAACTCCCGAAATGCTGAAGACCCGAAATGTCGAAGAGCTGAAGCGTCGAAGAGAGAAGGGATGAAGAGAATCTAGACCATCAGATCCAGAAAGTATGTGGCAAAATATCATGGACTCCGGGTAAAACATTTGAAGGAAAACCAAGCAAAGGGAAATTGAAATTTGAGATTGTTGAAGCCCAAACTCCCAAAGTGGACGATAACTGTTGATATGGTTTGGACAGGTGTTACCAGATCATGAACTTCAGAGGATCATATTATGGGGTTTTCATGACGTTGTGTTTCAGAATTTCCCAAAGCGCCGAAGCTCAAAATTTCTAAGGGTTGTTGATCCGAGGAAAGATCGTGGATCATTGATCTGCGAGGAGACACATGGGGTACGAAGATTCACTCCATTGGATAGTTGTTTATTGAAGGAAGGGATCTAGATCACAGATATGGTCCCAAAAAGTTCTCAAGTTCAGGAATTGGGAGAAGGGAGGAGGCTATTGTCAAACTTCACGAAACTCGAAGTCTCGATTCACGAAGGAAAAAGTAGGACCGTCGGATCACGAGGATCATGGACCATTGATTTGATGTGAGTGAAGCTCAAAGTTCAGAGCTTCAGATATTGGAAGGTAGAGCAAGAAAACCTTCTAGAGACACGAAACATGAATTCGTGAAGAGCTCGGAAGATGGGCACTGGGTTATAGTCGAAGGTCACACTGATGAAGGTAAAGGAAGGGAGATAGCATGTGCTATATTCCAAGTCAGGAGTTTGGAGGTCGAGAGAATTAGGGTGACTCACATTAGAAGTATTGAAATCCTGAGTCGTGAAGCACCTTTTGCTAGGCATGTGGTCATAGGTAGTGGTCACGTGGAGGAAGCTTGCACCTAGTGGTTGTTCACGCGGGAAGAGTTTCACATAAGGACCTGTGGATTTATTCATGGAGGTTGCAACAAGGACCCGAAAGAGATAATCCAGGTCAGTTTTGTGAATATTTGAGATCGAGAGGCGAACAGACCTTGCTGAGGTGGGGGTGATGCATCACAACACCTTTATTCACAAGAAAGGAACAAATTTTCAAGCTCAGAGCCAACTATTCATGGATTAGAGGTGACCTCTTATGTACTAGACCACATATGATTATTACAATATGTCTATGGGAAGATGATATGTTTGAAATTTTGCAAGCTTTCAATGACGGTCCATGTGGAGGCCACTTTGTTGAAAAGATAATAGCCTACAAAGTACTTCACCAGGTGTACTACTGTTGAACACTCTTCAAGGACGTTAAAATATATGTAAGGACTTGTGACATTTCCCAAAGGATGGGGAGACCAATACAAGCTGAAGAAATTCCCCTACAACCATGGGTATTGATTGAACCCTTCGAAATATCAGATCTAGACTTTGTAGGACCAATATCTCCTACATGAAGAAAGAAAAGGTATATCTTAATTTGTACATATTATGTAACCAAATGGGTAGAGAAAAAATCTCTATATGAAGCTGGTGAAAAATATGTTGTTGAATTTCTTTATGAATATATTTTTAACCATTTTGGTGTTCTAAGAGAGATTGTGACAGATCAGGAAGTGCATCACACGTCAAATCTTATGCCATCCATTACACAACAATAATAGATAAAGCATTGCAAATATTCTCCATATCACACCCATGATAACGAATAGGTAGAGTCTACCAACAAAGTGACAGAGTTGATTCTGTCCAATATTGCATCATAAATATTGGTGATGCATATCCCACCCTCTCCCAGGGTCCACACGACCTCCCGTTCTAGGATCATTCTAGTCGGGAGGTGAAATTATCTCACGGGCTCCTTCTGAGAACAAAATTTCAATACACAGATCCTTAAAATTTATTCCCGAATGTAAATTTTGTTTTTTAGGAGTCCTCGAGCACTGGCAGAGCCTCCCCGAAGACCAAGGGCTAAAACGGTGGGCCAAACATTCAATCCTCAAGAGTTTTGGGACTTCGAGACTTTTTATCCTTTTTGTCTCCAAAGACAAAATCCATGAATTGTCGAACACTAGGCGAAAAGATCAACAACTTTTTGCAAATACCAAGATCGACAACTCAAATTACATTTTCCTAACTTTGACGATTTCTTCACAATGCCTTTTCCACAAATCTCCCATATCGCTGAAACGTCGAAGGGTCTTCTCCTTCCTCCACGTGTCCCCTTCTTGATCGACGGATAAGATTCCTTTCGAGACTAGGGATTTTATTCTTGTCTACACGATGATTCAATTTATCCAAAGTGCCATGTCCTCGAACTATGGGATCTGTCTCCACACATCCTTTTCCAATGAATGACTAGACTTGACTCTAG
This sequence comes from Picea engelmannii, assembly GCA_009831015.1. Classification (NCBI taxonomy): domain Eukaryota; kingdom Viridiplantae; phylum Streptophyta; class Pinopsida; order Pinales; family Pinaceae; genus Picea; species Picea engelmannii. The sequence goes on from ML807114.1 coordinate 170,508, forward strand.
CCTTCGGGCCTTCACAAATTCACAAAACTACCCTATGTTTCCTCTAGAGTGTCGTAACTCCAGACCTCTAAATCTACTACCACATGTCCTTCCCCTGATCAACGGTCCTAATAAAAATTGGGCTTCGGGACTCCTGAGAGATCAAACTCTTCTTCCTTCCATTCTCCCGGAGTATCTATCCTTCGGATCTTCTGATATGATAATGCATGTCTTCTCCAATGGACATCTTAGATGAACTTCGGGGCTTTAGGACTTCGGGGTTCCTCCACTCTTAAACCTCCACTCCTAACTTCTTCTGGAGTGCTAGTCCACCAGAGCACATGATCTGCTAACATTTGACCTCTGGTTTTGGATGAATAAGATTAACTCCACGTTCCAAATATCCCAAATGCACGAAGTCTGAAGGAATCCACCGATTAACCCTAGCAGGACACCTCCTGATTCAATGAATGTCTACTATCCTGCACACTCCCAAATGGATCTCAACCATTGATTTCCATTCTTTGAGAAGTTCTCCTTTGAACTCGATCCATGACTTCCTCGATCACGTGAAGTCTCAACAACTCACAGGGTTAAACCTCACATTGCTTCTCTAGATCTAAGGGTGATGAAATTCCTTGGATCCTCCTGAACAGATCTCAACCATTTGAATCTTAAAACAATGAATGTTCCTCTTCTTAAATATTTTGACTGTTATCCTTCCTGAGCTTGAATACACAAGATAAATAGGATCTATGTCACCCTCCTCTGCGCTCCTATGGCACTTTAAATCTCTTGAATTAGAAATTTTGTAAGTCCCTCTTGTAGAACTCTTGTACTCACTATCTCTTCTGAGCTTTGATCCACCAAGATTTATAGACCTCAGACACACTCCTTGCATCCCTGGAGCTTCCAATGAGTTTCAGACTTAGAGATTTTTGAGAAAATATCCTTACTCACTTCTTCTCTTCATCTACTCTGAGATTTCTTCAACACTTAAACAAAGTGTTTTCCCGGTGCACTCCTTGCATGGGTCTTCTCAAATATTTGTTCTCCACTGAAGAATTGTGCACTCTTTGCACTTCAAATGAACAAATGTGCACTCCTTGAAATTCAACTGTAAATTCATGTTATCTCTTCTGATCTTCTGAGTCTATCTTGACTCGTCCTACATACTCCTTACAGTAACTATGCACTCCTTGCACTAGGAATCTGAGAAGAGAAAAAATTAAATTTACAAAAACATCAAAGGTTCCCACACTTAACCATGAAAAAAATATCCATGCATAAAAGATGCATAAATAGATAAAAAAAAGAGATCATAAAGAAACATCACATGTACTAAAGGAATTCAGATAAACACAACACCATATATTTGGAATCAAACCTATCTTCTTGTATTCATTCAGTAAAATATATACATGGACTCATACAACTCTCTGCAACTCTTCATAAGCTTCAACCACTCTTTCAACAACTATAACAATAATAATCAACAACCTCATTTGGGCATAAAATACATATATTTATACATGTAGAGGCTTCTCGAGCCTTCCCTCATGACTACCTTAGAGCTATCCTCTCATAGTTAATGCATTCATCTACTAAGGACTATTACATTGAATGGAAATTATATTCATTTATGAGTCAATACTCAGTATCTGTACAACCTTGTCTGATAATTAAAATGATCACAACCTCGACGGCCTTATGTGATGGCTCTTTCCTCAAAATATTGAAAATATTTAAATTATAATCCTTTCAAAATAGAAAGACACACTCTCCTCAAAATTCAAAAACACTTCAAATGTATGCGTTGGGTGTTGAGTTGTCCTCCACCTGGCCTCTTTAATTGTTGATGACGATGCTCTTGCATCATACTCCTCTTGCCAAAAATTCATGGACTCCTTTCCATGAGCTACTGCACTATTTTTCCATGCTTCTAAATGTCAGATTCATTTACCCAACTAGCATCTTGTGTTGGGTGACCCTTCCACTTCACTAGGTACTCAAAATATGTCTTCCTCTTGGTCTTCTTACCAATCCTTTGATCTATGATTTTATCCATCTGTGGATTTTATGTTGTTGGCATCTTATTCTCCTATTGAATCTCCTTCTGATCATTCGATCCACTTGTATCATCCATCTTGTAAGGGTACATGTCTACAACATTGAATATGAGTGATATTCCCACATCCGATGGCAACTCAATCTCATAAGCATTTGCATCAAAAATTTTGACGATATTACATGGTCCTATGTTCTTCATCTTCCATTTATGATATGTTCCCCTTGGGAACCTTTCCTTCCTCAAGTGTGCTAAAACTAGATCCCCAACTTCAAAATGAGTCTATCTCCTTTTGTGATCAACTTGTTTTTTGTATTTCTGATTTATATCATGTAGTTGTCCCTTTATCTGACTATGAAGTTTATGCATCTCTGCAACAAAGTCTTTTGCTCCTGCACTTCATAACTCATTATTCTTCAAATTCCTTAACTCTGAAATTCCTCTCGGATGCATCCCATACACTATTTGAAATGGAATGTTTCCAGTGCTCTTGTTTGGAGAATCATTATAAGAAACTCCGCTTGGGGCATAATTTGATCCCACTGACTATGATGTTTAGTGACAAAACTTCTCAATAGATTTCCCAAACTCTTATTTACCACCTCAATATGTCCATCTATCGGAGAGTGATATGTTGAACTAAAGGACAAATTTTTCCCGAGTAGTTTCTATAGAGTTCTCCAAAATTGTCCCATGAACTTGGTATCTCTGTCTGAGACTATACTTTTAGGAAATCCATGCAAACTCACAACCTCCTTAAAAAATAATTTTTCTATGTGAGTAGCATCACTATTTTTCTGGTATGGTATGAAGTGTGTCATTTTTGAAAATCTATCAACCACAACAAATATGGAATGATCCCCCTCTAGGTTCTTGGAAATACCAACACAAAATCAATGCTTATGGCATCCCATGACCTGTCTGGAATAGGAAATGGTTGATACAGACCATGGTTCTACTACTTCCCTTTTACATACTGGAAGAATATACATTTGTCCACAAATTTCTTTACATCGGATCTCATACCTAACCAATAGTATGAAGAATTCAGCTGTGCATAACTCTTTTCATAGCTGAAATGTCTAGCCAATACTGCACTATGTTTTTATTTCAACAGGTTGTCTCTCATTGATAATTTTAGAATATAGATTTGGCTTACTTTGAACAATAGTTCTTCTTGAATTAGATACTCTATCCACTGGATTTTTTCCCTTAGCAAAGGGTTCTCACCTGCTTCATAAGCCTCTTTAAAACCTGAATCTTTACAATACATTTCTTTAAGGTATTCAAACCCTAAGGTCTACACTTGAAATTCCTACATAATCAAACATCTCCTACTCAAAGCATCAACAACTTTGTTAGCGCTACCACTAATGCTCTTAATAAAAAAAGTAAAATTATGCATGAATTATACCCATTTAGCATGTATTTGGTTCAATTTATCTTGTTTGGTTATGAATTGTAATGCCTGATTATCACTATACAAGAAAAACTCCTTCAGAATGAGATAATGCCTCCACTTTTTCATAGCTTGTATTACAACATAAAACTCCTTATCATATGTAGAATATTTTCTCTTAGTTTCATTCAACTTCTCACTGAAATAATCAACATGATTATTTTCTTGGCTCAAGAATGCACCAATAGCTACTCCACTTGCACTGCACCTCACTTGAAATATCTTCTTGAAATATGGTAGAACTAGAATAGGTTGTTTTGTTATCTTCTCCTTTAATACTCTGAAGATTTTTTCAGCTTCCTCTGTCCAATCAAAAGACTTATGTTTTTTCTTTATGGTGTCCATTATGGGTGCACAAATTCCACTGAAATTCCTAATGAATTTCCTGTAAAAAAATTGCTAATACATGGAAGTTTCTCACCTCAAATATGCTTATCAGAGAAGGAAATTATTTGATTACCCTCACCTTCTTTGGAACCATCTTCAAATAATTTGAAGAGATCAAAAAAACCAAGTATATTAGTTTTTTCTTCATGAAAGAACATTTCTTCAGATTTATCAGTAGTTTCTCCTACTGCAATCTCCTTGTCACTAATGTTAAGTTTCTTAAGTTCTCTTCTTCAGTTTTACTAAAGACTAGGATATCATCCAAATACATAATTAAAAACTTACCTATGAAGTCTTTGAGTACTCCATTCATCAATCTCATGAATGTTCTTGGGGCGTTTGTTAAGCCAAATGGAATAACGGGCCAGTCATACAAACCTTCATTTTTCTTGAATTTTGTCTTCCATTCATCTCCTTCTCTCATTCTTATCTGATGATAGCCATTCTTCAAGTCTATCTTGGAAAAATAATTTTCTCCACTCAATAAATCCATCAAATCATCCATTTTGGGTAAAGGGAAACTATACCTGATGGTAATCTTATTGATGTCTCTAGAATCTATGCACATTCTTCGGCCTCCATCTTTCATTGGACTCAACACAATTGTTATTGCGAATGGACTCAAAATCTCTCTGACAAAACCCTTATCCAACAACTCTAGTACTTGGTTCTTGACCTCTTCATTCTCTTGAGGTGTCAACCTATATGCTTCTTTGTGTGGAAAACTTGCTCTTGGAATAAGGTCAATGTGATGCTTAATTCTCCTAATGGGTGGTAAAGAAAAAGGTAATTCATCCACCACGATGCCAAAAAAATTATCCAACAATTCTTGAATCTCTACAGACAGATCATCCACATAAGTACTTTCAAGGATGCCTCTGGTCTTTCTTACTACAAAAAAATGCATTTCCTATTCTTTCTTGACTTCATTCAAGAGTTCCTTCCCACTCATGAGAAGTATGCTTGGCCTAGCTTTTTCCTTTACTATCTTGTCCTCCATTGGCAACAACATATGTGTACGACCATTCTTCTCAAGGGTGTAAGTATTTTTTTCCCATCATGTATGAAATTTCTGTCAAATTGCCACAGTATTCCCAATATAACATGAAAAACATTGATGGGTATTACATCACACAAAATCTAATATTTATAACCTCCTATATTGAATTCAACATTGCACTATCAATTTACCATGACTTGGTGTCCTTTCTACAACCACGATACCTTGTATGGGTTCGGATGTGTAGTTGTTTCCATCTCCATATTTTCCACCATTTCTATGGACACTAGATTATCAGTTATCCCACTATCTATGATCACCTTGCATACCCTATCCTTGGTCTTGAAAGCAGTCCTGAACAAACTATTTCTATGAACTGGCTCTTTTGCTTCTTTCTCTGGTTTTAAGAGAACTTTCCTCATCATGAGGTACTTCCCATCTTTTGCTGCTTCTGCCTCCACATTCCTTCTTTGAGATTAAGAAATGTGATCTTCTTCACCTCCTTCTTTCTTATTGCTCTCAAGACATTCCCAAGACATAAGCCATGTATTTCCACATGCATAGCATTTTACTTCTCCTCCTCTGCCTCTTCCTCAAGAAAGAAAGTTTTTTGCCACCATATTTTCCACCTCTGGAACTTCCTCCTCTTTTTGTATGATTGCGATACCTCCTTGCTCCAGGTTTATATTTATGGAACTTCTCTCGGACAGTTCCTTTGGCTCTTCTTGGACTCTTTCCTCTGTTTCGTTAGCTTTGTTTTCTATCTGACTTCTCCTCTTATTTTAGTGATTCCTGATAAGCATATTCTATTGTTCTCATTGTCATCATACTAATTTCCTCTTGAATTTCATATCTCAATCCATTAATACACTTGGAAATTTTTTCTTGATCGCTCTCTCAATGTCCAACTCTAATGTTCAATTTGTAAAATTCTTCAGTGTATTCTTTCACTGACAATCTCTTCTGTCTAAAGTTTTGTAATCTCCTAAACATATTTATCTGATAGTATTTGGGTATGAACTTAGCTTTCAATTTATATACCATCCTATTGGACACACCGACCACACTAAGAGGGGGGGTGAATCAGTGTAGGGATATTTTCTAACTTTCCCTTCACAAAACTCTTTAGTTAGTAATCACCAATTACTCATCACTTATTACTGTCATTTATAACCAGTTAGATGTGAACATATATCAACAACATATAGCATCAATAATTCATCACCAAAAGGAACACAAAGAACACAAGATGTATGTACTATTTTATTTTTATTACGGACTACAATCCTTGGGTTATCAACAATAATTGAATAGAGTTACATCTCCACAAGAGAACCAACTCTATAATTCAAAACTCAAGTTACACAACTCAACCCCAACTAAGAAGATGAATCAATCCTCAACATATACCAATCTTTCAACAGGTATGCAACATGTCAGTAGTGCAACATGTGTATGTACGTGCCCTACCATAGTACAACTCGCATGTGTACACGATTTGTTTGTACTACAGCCTACGTATACCTTCTAAATCAATTAGGGTTTTCTCTCCTTGATAAACTTAGATCCTCTACAGCCTTCAGTCACATCCACTTGTATCTTTCACTTTCCAATATGAACCATAACCAATCACAACACATCTATGCTCTCCAACAACTTACTCATGCTCCTCAACCATACAATATGAATGCTACTTAATCATGTATAAGAAACAAGTACACTTTGGAAATCATATCAGTACTAAACCATAAGAGTGCTTCTCACTCTATCAATCAACTGACATAATCATATCACAACAACAATACCAAGAATTCCTAAAGCATTCAACCTAAAATAAGAAAGAGTATCCATCAAGACAACCATGTAACCATATGTTATCACTGAAATTTTGTCTGCACATGGCGACAAGAACTCCACATCATCTACACACAGCGACAATAACTCTACATCATTAAAACAGCAATGAAGTCATTCATGGCACTGTTCACAACATTCCAGAAGGGTCAGAAACTATACAAAAATTGAAAGACACTTCACATCAGTAAGGTGCGGGTGTATGCGCGGGATAAGAACGTGTTGTGCGCGCTTAAGCGCACGATGCGCGACTGTCCACATAAAAATCCGTGCATCTGCTAATACGGCACATTAAATGCTTAAGTCGGCCTCCCGACCGCCAATAGACCTTCGCCCGAGATGAT
>ML807114.1:177698-199578 GCA_009831015.1 Picea engelmannii
AACCACTGGGAACTCCCTTGTCTCACGTTTGAAGTTTTGTTTATGGTTGTAATGTTATTTGCTTTTCAGCTCTTAGGTAGATTTTATTTCGTTTTGTTTTCTATTATCTGTTAACCCATTTTGATCCACAGCAAACCTGTTCTTCCCTGCTGAGCCCAACAGGTCATGCTAGTGCTCCCATTCTTGCTCACCCGGCGACGATTCGAGCACGAACACCATACTAGAGTTTCTATGGCATATCTGAGCCCATAGAATGTGGATCTGGAACTTGCTTCATCCTTCAAAAGCCTAGCACCATCTCACACTCAAGTGTTCATGACTCCCATCCAATTGTACACACTCTACCTTCCTTCAGCCCATGTGTGTACGTGCTCTATTTCACTGCTGCCCACATGTGTATGTTCTCTGGGCCAATATTGATCATGTACTCCTTTAGAAACTAGGGTTTCTAAACTTCCAAAATTTTCGTTGTCATGATCTCACACTTACAGAAACATTGATGCATCCATGATATCCACTAGTCAATCTCTCTCTCAGAATTGATCTTCAATATATGCTAAAGAGACGTTTTTCACAAGAGACCCTTGCCTCTTATTTATACTCTCCAAGTAGCTTCCTTAAAAGCATCTTCTTGGCCACTTTGTCTACATATCCACTTTTTCCACATAGTCACCTATATCCAACTTTGCCCAATTTTCCACTTGTCCATATATCCAATAGGCACTTCACCACTTAACCCACTTTCCTCATGTTAGGGTTAACCCTCTTATAACCACTTTCTATAATTAGAAATTTCTCCATTTACTTTATTATTTAAATAATCCTCTTTGATTTTATCACTTCATTTTATTATTAAATAATTTTTTCTTTGTAAGAACTTTGACTTCTTTGACTTTTTGGGGCTTCTAGCTAACATATGAGGGTCCTCCAACTTTGTAAGGCCATAACTCTAAAAACGTGAGGAGTTATGTGACGTTCCACATACCACCAGAAATGGAATGACAAGCACTATCCATCTAGTATAGTTTCACTGAAAAATCAATTGATCTTCATCTCATTATTCCATAACTAAGCATGGGTTCTCTAACCATACTTCTAGGATAGCTCACCCACAAAGTGTCTTCCCATGAGGGATTTCACCATAAGGGGACCACTTTGGATTTCATCCATTTGTACTCCCTATAAACCATGACAAGACAATAATGAGACATGTTTACATCAATCCAACTATGCATCATATATCAATGACAACTCATTGATCCATATTAACCTATGCATGCCATCATATGACTATGAATCCACTTGACATCAATCCGTTTACATCAAGGAAAACACATGATCCATAAATCACTACATTAATATACTATGACAAGACATTGTTCCTTTGACATAAATCCTTTGGCATCAATGACAACATGATCCAAAAATCTCCCCCTTTTGCATTGATGGAAATACCAACATTGATGTCAACACCAATCATTGATGGCAACATGTAGACAAGGAATTTATTTACATCAATAGTCATATTAATCACATCAATGTGACTATATCTCCCCCTTTGACATTAGTGTAAAAGGGTCATTATCTCCTTGGGGATTCTCCCCCTACCTGAACTCTCCTTGGGGATGCTCCTCCTGTCTGAATTCCTTTGATCTTCCTATGAATAATCTCTCCCCTTTTGAACAAGGGATATCAGTCTAATGTAATGTTGAAGATATATCGCTCATGCTCCCCCTGTGACATCGCTCCCCCTGGAACTATTATTTTGTTCTTTTTCTCCAAGTATATGGCTCTTTTTCAAGTATTTATCTTTGCATCTAATAAATCTCTCCTCCTGGAATCATGGGAATAAGAATGAATCCCCCTATGGGTATGTCTCCCCCTATCTTCTCTGCAATATGAACAATATTTTACCACTGCAATATGCTTCTGCTGCAAATGCTACTTCTCAACTGAACCATAGATCAACCATTCTTTCTATTGACGATCCTTGGACCCGTCCATGCATCAAACTCATTCCATACCATACATCATGAAGAAAAATATATGTCAACAATTAATAGAGAATCAGGAACAAATTATCAACCAAGTACATCCTATTCCATCGAATGTGCTAACCATGCGCAACATCCATGTACATCAACCATGTACATCAATACCATAAGATATCATCAATGGAGTGTATCACTCATATGCTTCTACAAACATGCCAACCATGTTCCTCAAACAAGTGTCATATCATCCATGACCCGCTTCTACCATGAACCAAGAGCCACAACCATGTATCTCAATCAATCAAGTGTCTCAACTATGTCATCCCATACATCATGTACCAAGGTATATGCTAAATCAATAATGTACTTTAGCCAAGCACTATCACCCACAAACATATACTATCTATGAGTGCATCAACATTGCACTAAAACATGTATCACCAACTATACCAAGAAAGTGCATCAACCATGCACCGATACCACAACAAGATGAACTACAATCAAGATGTGACCTCATACATGTATTCCATAAAGCATGTTCCAATCATACTATTGGTAGGTGCTTCCTAAAAATGTACCAATCATGCATCAACTATAGATCAAGTTGTGAATCATCAATGATGTACAACATAACCACCTCATCAACTCATCAACTATATGTCCTACTATGTAGCCCATCTTCATGCCTAATGCATGCACCAAGGTATCCAACAAATATGAAACTCACAATACATCATAAGATATATCAATGGAACTCAAATAAGTACCAGCCATGTACCCCAAATGATCTACTTCAACCATCATTCACTTCAGCAAATACTAATCATCGAAAACTACATGTACTAGAAGTGTGCCTCAATAGATTAATGATATATCTAGGTAGTATCATCATGATATCTCTCATACCCAAAGTTCCATAACTTAACTGTCACAACCATCATTGTTCCTCAACATAAAAGTATCTCAATACACACTCTAGGGTTAGTAACATGCATCCAATATAGTCTTCCAACACTTAACCATATGTCATCACCATACATACACCAACTATGTATGCCAACATGTAATCATGAAAACCTACATCAAACCATGATAGATCCTGCAACAAACCATGTCAAACTTTGCAACACATATTTATACCTTTATACCATGCTGCAACACATGTGCATAGTCCTTTTCCCAAGGCTCTTTACCACAGATACGTGGCCTATTGCATAGACAACTTGCATATGTACGCGACTTATTCATAGGTCAGCTAGCGTATGTACGCGAATGTTACCAGTGTAACCTGTGTATGCTTCTAAAGATATCAAACTTTAGCTTCCCTTAAGGCTTCCATTCTATTCTAATTGTTCATTTTTCTTCACGCACTTCTGCAGGTGTCCCAACTTCTCATAACTTGAGCTCTGAGCTTCCATCTTTTATAAAATATCTTTCTTCCTAACTTCATTCCTTCTTCTAGTCATGTTATATGAATTCCTCATCATGGACTTTCTTCTTGTGTTCCATCAATCTTGGTATTTGTGACCAAATCCACTACAACTGTAGCATCTCATGATGTGACAATGAGAAGCAGTGTGTCCTACTTGATTACATCTCCAACATCTTAGTGTGTTATGAAATCTTTCAGTATCTCTCCTCGCATAAAATCTGCATTCCAAATATTTGTGACCATATTCATTACATGAGTAACAGTGACCATGAAAAAAAAAAATCATACCTTTGCCTTGGTGTCCATCTTGAAGGTGCCTCTCTTCTTTGAGGTGTAAAGATCGCTTCTTGATATCTTCCTTTATTTTTTCTTTTGAAACTTTCCTTGCCTTGTGTAGATGGTTGACTTGCAACATTATTTCCATCCTTTGAGAGTGAGGAACTTACCTCATGCTTCTTTGAGGTGCTTTCTTCAACATGTGTAGCTTCTTTGTTGTATCCAATACCTAATTTATCATTTGGTGATCTTTGACTATCCAATATTTCATTCAATATTATTGAGTTATTCAAGAATTTGATTGACTTCTCTACTTTCTTTCTAAGATCAACAACTTCAACTTCAAACTTATGACATGACTCCTCGTTTTCATTTACTTGATTCTTTAGTAATTCCTCTACCCTTTTGGCTTTTTCAATTTGGGTCTTGAGATGAATATTAACTTCAAGACTTTTTCTAATGTCATCATTTACCTTCTTATTTATTCTATTTCATTATTTAATCTTTTGATCTCCTCTTCTTTTTCTTCTAATTGAGTCTTTTTACATGCTTCTTGTTCTTTGAGCATTTCCTTCAATTTCAAGATATGCCTTTGATTCGTTTTAATAAATCTTTTAGTGTTATTAGAAATATATCTATATTCTATATAATAATGGTCATAGTCGTATTCAAATAGACCCCATTCAACTTTATTTTTAAACTCTGATAGTTCTTCTTCTACTTCTCCCATGGGATAACTATCATCTAACTCTACACAAACTATTTCTAGATTTTCTTCTTCACTTGTAGAGAAACATTCAACATCATCACATTTTGAAATATTGCAATAAGGGGTTTTTGGAGATCATTTACCTTCATTGATCTTGATGGAATTGTCTTCAAGGTCTTCCTTTTTTCTGTAGTATGTCTTTTGTAGCTTTAGCCATAGATCCTTGGAGGAAGTGCATTTTCCCATGCTCTATTTGATAGAACTTGAGATTCAACTAAGAATGGTCTTGAGAGCCAATGCATAATTTTTCTTTTCTTCCCTTTGAGCTCAAAACATTGACTTGTTCTTCAAAGGATTTGATCCACCAATAAATTATTTCCAAACACCCACTCCTATTTCCTTCAAATGCACTTTCATTTCTATTCTCCATGTAGAATAATTTTCCTCATCAAGGATTGGAACTTCATCATCCATTTGTTTGTCCATGGATCTCCTCCAAGATTATTAAGGCTTATAGTGAAGGCCTGCTCCGATACAAAATGTTGGACACACCAACCACACTAAGAGGGGGTGTGAATCAGTGTAGGGCTCTTTTCTAACGTTCCCTTCGAAAAACTCTTTAGTTAGAAATCACCAATTACTCATCACTCATTATTGTCACTTATAAATAGTTATATGTGAACATGTACCAGAAAAATATATTATCAATAAGACATCACCACAAGGAACACAAAGAACATAAGATGTATGTACATTTTTCTTTTTATTATGGACTACAATCCTTGGGTTATCAACAACAAATGGATATAGTTACAACTCCACAAGACCACCAACTCTATAATGCAAGACTCAACTTACACAACTCAACACCAACTGAGAAGAGGAATCAATCCTCAATAGATACCAATATGTCAATAGGTACGTGACCTGTCAATAGTGCAGCATGCATATGCACACACCCTACTAGTAGTACAACTCACATATGTACGCAGTTTGTGTGTACTACAACCTGCATAAACCTTCTTAATCAATTAGGGTTTTCTCTCCTTGATAAACTAATATCCTCTACAACCTTGAGTCACATCCACTTCTATATTTCATTGTCCAATCTGAACCATAACCAATCACAACAAATCTATGATCTCCAACAACTTATTCATGCTCCCCAACCATACAATATGACTGCTACTTAATCATGTATAAGAAACTAGTACACTGTGGCAATCATATCATTACTGAACCATAAGAGTGTTTCTCACTCTATCAATCAACCAACATAACCATATCACAATAGCGATACCAATAATCCCTTAAGAATTCACCCTACAATAAGCAAGAGTATCCATCAAGACAACTATGTAACTATAACAGAGTTTCTATGGCATATTTGAGCCCATAGAATGTGGATTTGGAACTTGATTCAACCTTCAAGAGCTTGGAACCAACTCACACTCAAGTCTTCATGACTTCCATCCAACTGTACATGCTCTTCCTTTCTTCAGCCAGCGTGTGTATGCACTCTGTCTCATTGTTGCCCACGTATGTACGTGCACTGGGACACTTTTGCTCATGTACTCCTTCAGAAAATAGGGTTTCTGAACTTCCAAAAATTTCTTCGTCATGATGTCAGACTTACGGAAACTTTGATGCATCCATGAGATCCTACAGTCAATCTCTCTCTTAAAATTGATCTTCAATATATGCTCAAGAGAGTTTTTTCAAAAGAGACCCTTGCCTCTTATTTATACTCTCTAAGTAGCTTCCTTAGAAGCATCTTCTTGGACACTTTGTCCACATAGTTACCTATGTCCAACTTTTCCCAATTTTCCACTTGTCCATATATCCAATAGCCACTCGACCACTTAACCCAGTTTCCTCATTTTAGGGTTAACCATCTTATAACCACTTTCCATAATTAGAAAGTTCTCTATTTACTTTATTATTTAAATAATCCTCTTTGATTTTATCACTTCATTTTATTATTTAAATAATTTATTATTTAAATAATTTGTTATTTGCAATAACTTTGACTTCTTTGAATTTTTGGGGCTTCTATCCAACATATGAGGGTCCTCCAACTTCGTAAGGACATAACTCTAAAACTATGAGGAGTTATGTGACATTCCACATACCACTGGAAATGGAATGACAAGCACTATCCATCTAGGATAGTTTCACTGACAAATTCACTGATCTTCATCTCATTATTCCATAATTAATCATGGATTATCTAACCATACTTCTAGGATAACTCACCCACAAAGCATATTCCTATGAGGACTTTCACCATAAGAGGACCACTTTGGAGTTCATCGATGTAGACCCCCAACCCGCAAGTCGAGATCCTCTCACAGGATCATTCAAATCTTCCTTTCTGAGCCGAAGTGACTCTTTCAGATCCCTATCAGAACCTTCAACAGTTTTTGTCCACAGGTCCTTATGAATTTAGCCTGCGTGGACAAATACCAAGCACCAAATCAAATCCCCCGGGACAAAATAACATCGTGCCCTTTTCTAAATTCGGGACTTCGGGGTTCGCAATTTCATGATACCTGTCGTCGAGTTTCCCGGCCTCCAACTGTCGAAACTCGAAATGACGAGTCCCCGGAATGTTTTCCACATCCTCCTCTTGCACGGTCTGCCCATGCTTTTGAATATCTGCTTCATCTTCCCAGCTGGCATCTTCAATTGGATGTCCCTTCTACTTGACCAAGTATTCAAAATACTCTTTCCTCCTGGTCTTCTTGCTGATTCTCTTGTCAAGTATACTTTCCATCTGTGGCTTTTCAACTACAGGAATTTGTTTAGTCCACTGAACCTTTATCTGTTCACTGTTTGCTCCTGCTTCTTCATCTTTGTACGGGTAAAAATATGAGATGTTGAATATCGGTGAAATTTCGATCCCCTCGGGTTATTCAATCTCATACGCGTTTGCCCCAAATTTCTTCATGACTCTGCATGGTCCAATCTTTTTCATTTTCAGTTTGTTATATTGTCCCCTTGGGAACCTTTCCTTCCTCATATGTTGATGAATTCGATCACCAACTTCAAATTGAAGTTCTCGCCTATGTTGATCTGCTTTGCGCTTATACTCTTGACTCGAATTTTGCAAACATTCCCTCACTTGGCTGTGAAGTTCCTTCATTGCTTTTGCAAAATCTTCTGCACTAGCACTTCTAGTTTCATTATGTTCCGAATTTTTCAATTTAGAAACTCCCCTTGGCTACATTCCATACACAATTTGGAATGGACTCTGCGTTGTGCTTCTATTGATTGAATCATTGTAAGCAAATTCTGCCTGTGGAAGAATGTGATCCCACTGACTGTGGTGTTCAGTCACTATGCTCCTCAACAAATCTCCCAATCTTTTGTTTACAACTTCAGTCTATCCATCCATTTGAGGATGATACATTGAGCTAAATGACAAATTTGTCCCCAACTTCTTCCATAAAGTCCTCCAGAAATGTCCGACGAACATGGTGTCTCGATCTGAAACTATACTTCTTGGTAAGCCATGAAGTCTGACAACTTCCTTGAAAAACAGGTTCACAATATGTGTTGCATCCTTGTTTTTTTGACATGGTATAAAATGTGCCATTTTTGAAAATCTGTCTACCACCACAAAGATTGCATCAAATCCTCTTTGTGTCCTTGGCAGTCCCAATATAAAATCCATGCTTACGGCATCCCACAACCTCTCAGGTATGGATAATGGCTGGTATAACCCTGTGTTTTTCATTTTTCCCTTTGTGTGCTAACAAATTCTACATCTGTCCACAAATTTCTTAACATCTGTCCTCATCCCTGGCCAAAAATATGCGCCATTCAACTTCGAGAATATTTTGTCATGACTAAAATGTCCGTCCAATCTTCCACTATGTTTTTCTCTCAGCAGATTCTCCTTCATGGAGCATTTTGAAATACATAACTAATTTCCCATGAATAATAATCCATCTTGGATCATATACTCAATCCACTTGATTTTGTCCCTGAGAATTGGATTCTCAGATGCTTCATATGCTTCCCTAAAATCTAGGTCATATCTGTACATTTCTTTGAGGTTATCAAAACCCAAAGTTTTGATTTTGAATTCCTGCATAAGAAAACATTTCCTGCTCAAAGAATCAACAACTTTGTTAGCAGTACCAGAAATATGTTTAATTACAAAAGTAAAATTATGCATGAATTCAACCCGTTTAGCATGTTTTTGGTTCAACTTCTCTTGTTGAGTCATGAATTGCAAAGTGTGATTGTCGTTGTACAAAACAAACTCTTTAGGAACCAAATAATGCCTCCACTTCTTCAGTGATTGTATGACCGCATAAAATTCCTTGTCATATGTGGAGTACTTAACCTTCGCTTCATTTAGTTTCTCACTGTGACAACCCTAGTTGAATATATGCTTAGGGATTATTAAGTAAAAAATTATTAGGTAATTAATTTTTCTAACATGGGATTAACTAAACAAAGATTGGTATAATAATATTAATTAAATATTTATCAATTAATTAATTGTTATAATTTTGATTAATTAATTAATTAATTACCTATTACATTCAATGACATGGGTATTAAATTTAAGAGGGTTAATAAATTTAATTGATTAATTAAAGGATTATGTATACGGAGGGGATACGAAGCATTAAATGTAAGGATAAGAAACATTAAATAATCGAATAAGACATTAACTAAGAGGATAAGACAATGAATGTATGGATAAGGAAATGAAGGAGGAGGAAAGGGTCGGTGAAGGAGGGATATGACGGGAGGAGGCTTACAGAAGAAGGGAGGATTTTTTAGGGTTCTCTGGGATTTTCTGGTGTAGATTTTGAGTATTGTAGTCGGGGGAGGATCATGACGAGGGCACCAATTTGCTGAGGGTTTTGGGCATGGGGGCCAGGATATCCATATGGTATCCTGGAGCTAGGAAGCCAGACAAGCTGCTCCTAGCTAGCAGGGAGGAAACATATTTTGGGAAGAGTTGATCAACGCATCAGGCAACAACAGGGCAACAACAAGGCAGTTGGGAAGGGACAATCATATTAGCATAAATTAGCATCAGAAGCAGGTAATTTTTATGAAAGTGCTAAGTTTTTTTTTTTTTTTTAATGTTGTAGTTAAATGTTAATCTCTGCTAAATATTGCGTATATGTTGGTGATTAAATTATTTGTGTGATTGAAATGATTTATATAAAAATTAGTATTTACAGGAACTACACTCACTGAAGTGTGTGACCAGCTTGTCGTCTTGGCTCAAGACTACTCCAATTGCATATCCACTCACGTCACACTTGACCTGAATTATCATGCTAAAATCTGGAAAACCCAAAATTGGTTTCTCCGTGATCCTTTTCTTCAAGAGGTTGAAACTCTTCTCTGCTTTCTCTGTCCAGTGAAAATATTTGTGTCTTTTCTTCACCATGTCCATCATCGGTGCACTAATTCCACTGAAATTTCTGATGAATTTCCTGTAGAAACTAACTAAACCATGGAAGCTTCGAACTTCTAATACACTTTTCGACAATGGCCAATTCTTGATTGCTTTTACCTTATCCGGATCCATCTTAATCTCATTTGTAGAGATAACAAAACCCAAATAAATGAGTTATGTCCTCATAAATGTTGACTTACTCACATTAATCATTAGTTTCTCTTGCTGCAATATTCTCATCACTGTAGCTAAATGTTTCAAATACTCTTCTTATGTCTTGCTAAAAATTAGTATATCGTCAAGATATACAATGATGAATTTCCCTATGAAATCCTTTAGGACTTCATTCATCAATATCATGAAAGTACTAGGTGCATTTGTTAAGACAAATGGCATAACAATCCATTCATACAGCCCTTCATTCGTCTTGAATGTTTTCCTCCACTCATCACCTTCTCTCATTCGGATCTGATGATATCCGCTTTTCAAATCAATCTTTGAAATAAATTTTTCTCCACTCAAGAAATCCATCAAATCATCCATCCTTGGCAATGGAAATCTGTATCTGATGGTAATCTTATTGATCACTCTTGATTCTGTACACATCCTCCAACCTCCATCTTTATTTGGGCTGAGCACTGTTGGAACAATGCATGGACTCAAGTTTTCTCTAATCAATCCTTTGTCCATTAAATCCTGGACTTGCCTTTTAACTTCTTCATTCTCTTGCAGAATCAACCTGTACGCTTCTTTGTTTGGTAAAATAGCTCCAGGTATAAGATCAATGTGATGACTTATACTTCTGATCAGTGGCAATGAATGAGGTAGTTCGTCCACTACTATATCAGTGAACTCTTCCAACAACTTCTGGATTTCCTCTGGTAAATCATCCTCTTGTACTGGTCAAAATAATCCTAGGATTCTTGACCACAATAAATTGTGTGTATTCCTTCTTCTTAACCTCATTAATAATTTCTTTCCCACTCATGAGAAGTACAGTGTTGCTTACCTCTCGTTTCACTTCTTTATCTTTAATCGACAACAACATGTGAGTACTTCCATTCTTCTCCAGGGTGTATGTGTTCTTTCTCCCATCATGAACTACATTCTTGTCCTATTGCCATGGTCTATCCAGCAATAGATGACAAACATCCATGGGAATGACATCATATAGTATTTCATCCTTATATCCTCCTATTTTAAATTCAACTAAACATTGTTTAGTGACATTTACCTGATGTCCTTTTTGTAGCCACAAAACTCTGTATGGGCATGGATGTTCAATAGTCTCCAGCTCTAGCTTTTCTACCATCTCTGTAGAAATGAGATTGTTTGTGCTACCACTGTCCACGATTACCTTGCATACCCTGTCTTTGGTCTTGCAAGCAGTTCGAAACAGACTGTTCCTTTGGGTTGGGTTCTCTACCTCTTTCTCTGGCTTTAAGAGAACTTTCCTCATCATCAAGGATCTTCCACCCTCAAAATCTTCTACCTCAACATTATGTCCTTGTGCTTCGGCAATGTGAGTTTCACCACCTTCTTTATTTTTATCTGGACACTCGTAATATTTTTGTTTGTTCTTTCCACAAACAAAACATTTCACTTCACCTCCTCTACCTCTTCCTCTTCCTCTAGCTCTAGGAAAAGTGTTTCTATCGACATACTACCCTCTCTGTGAGATTCCTCCTCTCTCGTGCTAAGTTTGAGGTTTCTTTCCCTCTCCCTTAGGTCTTTGAGTTTTGTCTCGGACAATTGTCTTGCCTCTAGCTGGAATTCTTCCTCGGCCTCTCTGACTTTTCTTTCGGCTCAACTTCTCTTCAGCTTTCAGAGCTATCTGATAAGAATCTTCTATAGTCTGAATGATCATCATGCTCATCTCATCCTGAATGTCATATCTCAGACCATTAATGTATCCGACAACCTTTTCATCATAGCTTTCCCGATGACTTGCTCTAATGTTTATCTTGTAGAACTCTTCAGTGTATTCCTTCACTGATATCATCTTCTGTCTCAAATTGTGCATCCTCTAAAATAGAGTAATTTGATAATCCTTGGGGATGAATTTGGCTTTCATCTTCACAACTATTCTATCCCAACTCTTGATTTTCTGCTTGTCCTTGCAGTGTCTGTCAACCTGCAGTTCATCCCACCATAATTATGCATGCCCTATAAGTCTAGTGATAGCGTGCTTGACCTTTATATCTTCCTCGACATCCTCATAGTCAAAGTATTTATCCAGTGCTCTAATCCAATCTAGAAGCTCTTCAACATCCAGGTTTCCCTCATGCATGGGAATTTCCATGTTCACCCTAGCACCTATCCTTGCAACAACCCTAAATAGGAATTCATCTAAAACATCTTCAACTATGAATTCTTCTCCCTCATGTCCAGCTTCATTTTCATTGTCAGCCTCACTGATATCCCCAGTGTTGACTGTGCACCTCTGTCTTGTCTCCATGGCATCAAGCCTGGCACGTAACTTGCGCATTTCCCTCTCCACTACTGGATCAAGCATTGGTCTGTCTCTTCTTCTCGGTGGCATGGCTGAGAAATATTCTTCCTTCCTTTGCTACAAAAAACAAAGAACTTTTTCTATGCTCGCATACCACTCTTGACGCAGACCCCCAAACCGCAGGTTGAGATCCACTCACGGGATCATTCAAATCTTCCTCTCTGAGCCGAAGTGACTCTTTCAGATCAATATAGGAACCTTCAACAATTTCTATCCATAGGTCCTTATGAATTTAGCATGCGTGGACAAACACTAGGCACCAACTCAAATCCCCTGGGCCAAAATAACGTTGTGTCCTTTTCTAAATTTAGGACTTCGGGGTTCGTGATTTCGCGATACTTGTCGTTGCATTTCCTGGCCTCCAACTATTGAAACCCAAAATGACAAATCCCTGAAATATCTGCCATGTCCTCCTCTTACACGACCGTATCGCATTTCACGATTTCGGGAATCCCGGAACAAAGAATCCCTAACAACTCGTCTCTGTGAATGCCGAAATGCCAAAACCCGATAGGTCAGCCAAAAGTTGACTTCCACATAGGTCATGTCACTTTATCAGGGTTTTGGACTTCACGACTTTGCGAATCCATATGCGAAGCTTCCCATCTCTTTGAACTTTAAAACCTCGAAATCTGAAATGATACCTCCAATGGGATCAACAACTATAAGCCTCCCCTTTATCCAACAACCAACATGATTTTGGTCCAGGTATCGGGAGTTCAAAACTCGATCCAAAACCTCTGTCCTCTCAGGTTCCTGAACCCTGAATGATCTGACGGCTCATGATAGATTGCGATCAACGATCCACGTTGATTCTGGATATCAAAGTGATGGGTTCGCCCTCCTTTATCCACCTTGCATCTTCTCTAGATCTCACAGTCCTCGTGACTTCGGGAGTTCTCCTCGGAGAATTCCAACCATTCAATTTCCTCCTTGATAGCTTCTGTGAAATGGACCAAAGTCTCCCCTACTGAACTTAACTTCTGCTGGATGACTTTATCCTTCACCTTCCTTTGAATACTTCAAAGGTGTCAACCCTCCTGAACTTACCTCACAAACTCAATCTTCCAAAAGGGTCCATGCTCGCACTCCTTGCAGAAAATGCTCAAATACTCCTAGGTATTTGGTCTTTCGACTCTATGAACTCCCTCTGCAACATTAGTCCTTCAATCGCTCAACCTTAGTTGACAAGTTCTAAGGTCTCGACCGACCTACGCACACCTTGCACAGCTTTTGTGCTACTCCTTCACTTCTGTTGGAATGAGAACAATGGTATCCCTCCTGAGCTTACAGAGATAAACTCTGAATCTTTGTCAACGCACTCCTTGCGGACACTTCACTGCACTCCTTGCACGAATTTCTCACTTAGGATGAGAAACAATTGAAACTCATTCTCTTTCTCTCTCAGACTTCATATATTCAACATGAAATCATACATTCAACACGAAATAACAAAAAATACATAGATAGAAAGAATAAAAACATTGTAAGCATACCATTCACCATGCATAAATAGAAAACATCATAACACCATGAAATCTGGTCCAAAGCTTCTTATATTAATTCAAAGCTCCTGTACATGGGGTTTTCTCTACAACTTTGCTACAACTCTCTCCTCCTCTATTCTGTGCTAATGTTCTAATGATACAATATTGATTGATACAAGAATACAAGAATGAGGATGTCTATATCCATTTTCCCTCCTATGCTCTACAACTGTCTAATCTATCATTCAAACCTACCTATTTTCAATAACTATGCATAAATTCCTTAACTTTCTACAGATGAGAGGAATCGCTCATGATCTGTTTACAATATGCAAGTATGCTTCCCTTTAACCATTACATTTAATTTTTTCAAAAATATCTCAAAACGTGAGCAAATGCATGTTGCGCTTTCCAGTTATCTTTCGCTTCCACACTCGCTTGACTACTTACGATGCTCCTGCATCATTCATCCATATGTACTCCCTATCAACCTTGACATGACAATAATGAGTCATATTTTCATCAATCGAACTATGCATCATATATCAATCACAACTTATTGATCCATCTTCATCTATGCATGAAATCATATGACTATGACTACAATTGACATCAAGGACAATACATGATCCATAAATCACTACATGAATATACTATTACAAGACATTGTTCCTTTGACATCAATCCTTTGGCATCAATGACAATGTGATCCAACACATCCTATCCCAATTTTTTTATCTTTTGGTTATCTTTGTCCCTTTTGTCAGCTTGCAATTCATCCCACCATAGCATTGCATGTCCCTTAAGTCTGGTAACAACATGCTTCACCTTATTCTCATCCTCGATTTCTTCATAACTGAAGTACTTGTCTAAGGAACTTATCCAATCCAATAACTCCTCAACATATAAGCTCCATTCATACATCGAGACTTCCATTTTTTCTCTAGATCCCATTTTTACAACTCCTTTCAACAAGCATTCCTCTGCAACATATCCTTCTACAGCGTCTTCAACTTCCATTTTTCACTCTCATCTTCACTGATGTCACCAACATCATGTTCTCTTCTCTACATTGTCTCTATGGCATCAAATCTCTTATGGAGTTTCCTCATTTCTCGTTCCATGGATGGATTTGCTACAGGTCTCTCTACACGTCTTCTCGGAAACATGATTCTAAACCTTCCTTCACATAGATATTAATTTCGATATTTGATACCACTTGATGCAGACCCCACCCTCTCCCATGGTATGCGCAACCTCCCGGTCTAGGATCGTTCTAGTCAAGAGATGAAATTAGATCACAGATTCCCTCTAAGCCAAAAATTTCAATACATAGGTCCTTAATATTTCTTCTCGAATGAAAATTTTCTTTCTCAGGAGTCCCCGAGCACTGGAAGAGCCTTCCCAGAGATTGAGGGCCAAACCTTCAATCCATGAAATTTTTGGGACTTCGAGACCTTTTATCCTTTTTTTCTCCCAAGACAAAATCCATGAAATGTCGAACACTAGGGGGAAAGATCAACGAATTTAAAAAAATAATGAGATCGACGGCTCAAATTACATTTTTTGGGATTCTAATATTTCTTCACAACACCTTTCCCCAAAATATCTCGGATTGTCGAAACATTGAAGGGTCTTCTTCTTCCTCCACATGTCCCCTTCTTGATCAACGGTTAGGATGCCTTTCGAGACTCTGGGAAATTTATTCATGTCTACATGATGATTCAATTTCGTCGAAGTGCCACATTCCCGAACTATGGGATATGTCACCACACATCATTTTCAAATGAACGATTGTATTCGACTTTGGCCTTTGGGCATTCATGACCTCACAACACTTCCCTATGTTTCCTCTGGAGTGTTATACCTCCAGATCTCTGGATCTTCTGCCATGTTTCCTTTCCCTGATCAATGGTCCTGATCAACTCTTCCTTCCATTCTCCTCAAGTATCTATCCTCTAGATCTTCTGATATTATGATGTGTGTCCTCTCCAATGGATGACCCAGACGAACACTAGGGCTCCGGGAATTCAGGGTTCCTCCGTTATTAAACCTCCACTCCTAACTTCTTCCATAGTGCTATTCCACTAGAGTACATGATCTACAGACATGTGTCATTAGGTTTTTTATGGCTATGATTAACTCCATGTGTCAAATCTCCCGAATGTGTGAAGTCCGAAGGACTTCACTGATTAACCCTCACGCAACTCCTCCTGATCCAACGACTGTCCACTCTCTTGCACACTCCCAAATGGATCTCAATAATTTATTTCCATTCTTCGATAACTTATCCTTTGAACTCAATCCACGACTTCCCCGAACATGCAAAGTATCAACAACTCACATGGTTAAAACCTATGTTGCTTCTCCATGTCTGAGGGTAATGAAAGACCCTCGATCCTCCTGAACAGATCTCAACCATTTGACTCTTAAAACAACAAATATTCATCTCCTTAAGTATTCTGATCGTTTTCCTTCCTGAGCTTGAATACACAAGATAAATAGGATCTTTGGTGCCCTCTTTTCCACTCCTATGGCACTTTAAATCTCTTGACATAGAAATTTTGTAAGTCCCTCCTGCGAAACTCTTGTACTCGTTATCTCTTCTAAGTTTTGTTCCTCGGTTTATAGACCTCAGTCACACTCCTTGCATCCCTATAACTTTCAACGAGTTTCAAACTTAGATATTTTTTAGAAAATCACTTCATTCACTCCTTGCGTTCGTCTCATATGAGACTTCTTCAATACTTAAAAAAAGTGTTTTCCCGATGCACTCCTTGCATGGGTCTTCTCCAATATTTGTTCTCCAATGAGAAATTGTGCACTCTTTGCACTTCAAATGAACAATTGTGCATTTCTTGCACTTCAACTGTAAATTCACATTATCTCTTCTGAGCTTCTGAGTCTATATCGACTCGACCTACACACTCCTTGTGGGAACTATGCACTCCTTGCACTAGGAATCTCAGATTAGAAATAAATGAACTTTACGGAAACATCAAAGGTTCCCACACTTAACCATGAAAAACATATCCATGCATAAAATATCCATAAAGAGATAAAACACATAGAGAATAAATAAACATCATATGTACTAAAATAATTCAGATAAAAACAACACCATAAATTTGGAATCAAACCTCTTTGCTTGTATTCATTCAGTAAAATATGTACATGGACTCATACAACTCTCTGCAACTCTTAATAAGATTCAACCACTCTTTCAACAACTATAAAAATAACAATCAACAACCTCATTTGGGTATAAAATACATATATTTATACATGGAGAGGCTTCTCGAGCCTTCCCTCCATACTACCTTAGAGATATCCTATCATAGTTAATACATTCATCTACTAAGGACTATTACATTGAATGGAAATTATGTTTAGATATGAGTTGATACTCAACATTTGTACAACCTTATTTGATAATTAAAATGATCACAACCTTGAGGGCCTTATGTAATGGCTCTTGCCTCAAAATATTAAAAAGTATTAAATTACAATCCTTTCAAAACATAAAGATGTGCTTTCCTTGGAATACAAAAAACAATTCAAATATGTACGCTGGGTGTTGAGTTCTCGTCCACCTGGCCTCTTTAATTGTTGATGATGATGCTCCTACATCAACTGGGTAGATATACGTTTGGAGGCATCGTGGGCTTACATGAATTCATGGAAAAACACCATTGGACTTGTTATCTCCTCAAATAACACAGTCAAATTTGTTTATTTTAGGTGATAGGAAGTCATTGAAAAATACATTTCTAAATTTTTTAAGGTTTATTTTTTAGAGCCTTATCTTTGTAATAAAGTTTCAAAAACATTTAATTTGTTTTTCCCTTCAAAAAAGTCAAAACTTAGGTTTTGGTGGCTAAGTGCCTTTCCAAAAGGGCTTCTAAGCCACCGAAAGTGCACAAATGTCTCTTTTTACTGTGTTGAGTCATCATTTTCAAATGATGATTCTGACCGAATGAAGAATCTTTTTGAGAAATGGGAGGATTTTTTTGTTTCTAACATGTCAAAGAATAATAAACTCTCTCATGTTTCCTACAGGTGTCATAGATTGGGAGAATCGAATTCATCTCTGAGCCCTAATTTTCGGATCTCATAATTTCTTTGTTTGACACATGTTTTTGAAATGCAGATCTTGGGCAAATGAAAATGAATCTCAAATAAATGAGAGAGGTTTTTTCTCAAAACAAACCAATATACAAAAGCCTCTTCATGTTTTTACACAATGGGATTGGTTTGAGAGATATGGGTAAATATTTGAGTAGCATATTTCCATAAATTTATGTCTTTTCCAGCCACCTCACAAATTCGAATTTGAGATAGGAGAAGAGGTTATCAAATCCATCTTTTGAGGATATGAAACTGCTTGTAAAGGCTATAAATCCTATCAATTTTAGATACTAAGGGTTCACATTTGAGTTCTAAACTATACTTCTATTGTGATAAGACACTTTCTTTAATATATTCAACCTGCAAGCTTCTTTCATTGTTATTGTCAAACTCTCTTTTCATTTCTATTCTATGCCTATGAGTTGAAATCATTTCTTTGTCTTTGTTTAAATGCACTATGGTGATTGTCATCTTACCTTTTATTATTAAACAAGAATCATAAGAATCCATTGTTAGTTTGTTGACCCACCATATATATGGTTTATGTATGTTCTAGTTAATTGATTGGTTTCTTATCTATTCGATCTACAAATATATCTGATAATAGCTCTTGAAGGCCTTGTACTATGTGAATATAACTAGACTATCTTGAATATCCAATTTATTGATTTAGATATTCATCTTGATCCAATCCCCCACCCATTATTTATAAAATAATTGTAAAAGCAGTTAAGTTACCAGGCATCTCTAAGATACAACCTAAGAGAGTTTCTTGGAGTGATAAAAAATTAGTGTCGTTGTCAGGGAGAGGAGATTGAAGCCCAACTTCCTTGGGATATGAAAAGATCCATCTTTTATGATAGACAAGGTGTGGACATATTTTCAGTTGTAATCATCTATCTGGTGACTCCATGAAGGACATATTCAGTGGTGACTCCATTGTTCAGAAATTTGTTGGTGACTCCACTAGTATGAAATGAACAAGAGGCATGCATTTTGCAATTTCTCAAATATTTATGGCTACCCTCTTCCAGAACGTAGTAGAGATGAATGGGAAAAAATTCTTCCCGAATTTTGAGGAGAAGAGTGGGAGGTGCCAGCTGAACACTTGCTAGACTTTCATGACTTTATTCATCAGCTTGAAATTATACATGAGGATGTTCAAATTAATCTTTTCAGATATTCATTGAAGGGAGAAGCCCTTCATTGGTGTCGATCTCTTCCAACTTTAAGTATTCACTCATTAGAAAGTTTTCATGATGCTTTTAATTTGTTTTGTAAGGATAAATTTCCAGCTGAAAGTCTCTTTGAAGATAGTTGTAATGAATTTGAGAAGCAAGTTCTGCAGGAGGTAGTTCATTCTTTTGTTTGTAAAGATGAAAATTATGTTGTTGAGTAAGAATCTCTCGATACAATTAATTATGAGGATTGCATGGATATAGATGCATCAGGCCTTGTCTCTGATGCACCTGTTGCCTTTTATTTGCATGAAGGAATAGTTATAGAAGAAGAATTTACTGAAATTTTTCAAGAGGCTGCCTACAATATGTTCTCACCTGTAAGTAAAGAGAAGGAGTTGAAGATCATATGTTCTTCTTTGCAAGATGCAGAGGTTTTTTTTCTCCAATTTTTGATAATTATGAAGATGAAGAAGACCATATTTCTACAACAAATGATGTTGACTTGAGTAGCAGCTATGAATCTGATTTTTATCGTCCTTTTTCATTTCCCATCAAGGAACAACATCATTTTGAAATCAGCCATCCTATGTTTGCAGAAGACATTACATATGATAAGTTTAATCTTCCTGAAGGTTAAGTTCTTCTCTTCTATTTGCAACATCTCATGAACAAAAGACTAGTATCATTTATGAAGAAGATATCAAACGAGAATGGGTTAGTATTCAAATGAACTCACTGTTATTTTCAGAATTGCAGAAACATTTTTATGAGCATATCTATATATCAAAAGGAGAAGAAAGGCTTGAGCAGCAAACAAAATTAGCTTCTTTCTATGATCCAATAGATGTTTATATGGAGTTTTGTTCTTCAAAAGTCTTCAATTGTGCAATCTTTGGAATCAAAGTAAATGATGATTGTAAGTATGCTCTGCAAGTTGAAATTCTACTGCACGACATGAAGTGTTCTTTGAAATTTATCTACATGCAAAGAGATTTTGTAAATAGTTTGACGTTATTATGGCTTCATTGGAAGTATGATGTTACATGGTGAGCATGTTTTTACTGGTTAAGAGTAGGAGTAGGCAGCTGAATAAACTTTTCATATGAGAAGATATATTTCTTTCATTTTTCTTAAATAAGCAAAGCTTCTTGGGGACTTGCACGTTATGTTGCCCTTTCTCAGGACAATGGCCTTGTGCCCATTATGGAGCCAGAGATTCTACTAGATGGAGACCATTTCAATGATAAAAGCCTTGAAGTGGCAGAGAAAGTCTAGACTAAGGTTTTCTTCTACTTGGCAGAGAACAATGTGTTGTTTGAGGGAATTTTGTTAAAACCCAGTATGTTCACTCTTGATGATGAGCACAAGGAGAAATCAAACCCACAACAAGTTGTAGATCACACTCTTGAAATGATTAAGATGATGGTGACATGAGCATGGAAGTCCAATGACATCTGCAGGATCTTTTTCTTAATGGTGGAATAATGATTGTTTTAGGGTTTTTGATCAAATTTGCCAAACAAAAATAATGAGCATTTTACGCAGGCATGAAGAACTTGAAGGTAGCTGCCAGACTCTACAGAAGCAAAGTGTTAAATTAACTCAAACACGAAGCATATTTTCCAGGTATCATCACCAACAAGAAGAGAAAGGGGAATGCAAATTTCAATCAAAGAATCTGCAAAAGAGTATTTATCTTCTCAGAAAAACTTATTTTCATTTGTTAGCTAGGATAGAATACTTATTCAAGCTGCTGGCAAGGGATTCAATCCAGGATTGATTGTTCTTTTGGTTGTAGTTGGAGTGTTAACACATAGACCATCTGATCAACTCAATGAAAAGGGCATTCTATTACTACATATAAATGTGTTGATTGAATTAGAGGTTTGATGATGTATGAAATTCCTAATATGAAAACATATAAGCCCGATGTTGTCCAACAATGGTGAGGTAGAAAGAAATGCATCTCTGCAATTTTGAAAGCCTGCCTTTTTGGTGGCTATTTTAGTTTGCACAACTGTCCTTAGCCATCGAAAGCAGAGATTTCAGTGGCTTACAGGTTAGAATTTTGGCTCTCTTAGCCACCGAAAGCATAGAACAAGGAAGAATGCTACTATTTTTGCACAGATAGGAGTTCCCTTGATCCGAATGCCATGAGGACAGTTCCAAATGATAGAATATAATTAAAGTCATCATTATCAAGGTTTTCTTTTGATTTTGGAGGTGATTAGTCAAGGTGGATCTCAAAAAAGTGATAATAGTAGTTTTAGTTCTAGTCAAGTTCCACCCCCACCTATTCATCCAATGGATGGATTTTTCAACCTATATTTTGCCTCCAAGACCTCTTACTAATCCATATGGAACATTATAAATGGATATGACTTGACAAGTGGATATTTGAAGCTTAGTTGTACAATTTTTGGAAAACGTTACAACAGGTTGCAGCGGATCATGAGGAAACTGTAGCAAAGCCATATCTTCAAGGAGCAGTCCCAGCTGGAAAACAGATAACAGAGTATGCAAATTTTCCTTCACCTACACTGTTAGGAACCAAATATCAATATAGCATAGAAAAACCTCATAAAAGGTACTCAACGCCTTGAAAAAGAGAAAATTTCAGATAATAAGCCTCTTCGAGGGGGCAACCTCCTTTTACCCCACTTAAATGTTCAAGTACAAGATGATTCAAAATGAAAATGTCTCCTTGGTATATATAGGAGACTAGGAGGT
>ML807114.1:203778-231636 GCA_009831015.1 Picea engelmannii
ATACTTCCATGATCTCCCCTTTTAAACCCTCCATCATCTCTTGTAGTTCATCTTTTGTAACTATCTTCTTTTGTAAATAATTTATGTCCCTACGCATTTCTTCACCTTCATCAAGAGTCCAAGTAGGATTTTCTAGAGGCTTATTTTGTGTAGAAGTTCCCTTTTTGGGTGGCATGTTGGCCAAGCATCACTTTTGAACCTTCATTTTGAGGTGGTTCTGCTAGACAATATTTCTTCTGTAGTATTTCCCAAGTTTCGGCCCTTCTGGGTATGAAACTTTCTTTTATGTAGTTCTATGATATTTCTTCTCTTCAATTCCATAGGTCTGATCAAAATTGGATGTGCCAAGTGGAATTTATGGTAACTTCCCCACAACTTGTCGATTTTTGGACTTTCCAGGAGGTCTCACTTGTATAACATGCTCAACACAAAATAATTGATATAAAATTCTGAAACTCACACCCAAAATACTATAGACTGTCCATGATCCAATGCAACCAGTCCCACTCAATTTGGATACTCTAGGAAGAAGTTATGATTGTTTTACCTGGAACACCTTCTTGAGACTAGTCAATAGGACTAGTCAGATACCCTGTCTTGCATAGGGTGTATCTACAAATTTAAGATGACCAAGAAGCTGAAATTTTTACCACAGATACAGTACTAATTTCTATAAATGGCCTCCATAGTTTAGGGTTTGAAACGATATAGAAAATGTTTTATAGAGAAAATTCCACAGTGACTCATTTCAAGATGATTCAAGAACCCTATCTTGTACAGGCTGTATCTCTGAAAGTATAAGGCCTCAAGAGATGAATTTTTAACCCAACGTACCTTGATCCGTCTTCTAAAGATCCTCCATTATGTTCCTTCTGAAACATTGTAGAAAAAAAGTTATAGCAAAAATTCCACGGTATCTCAGATGTAGCAGCGAAACCCCAAGACCTTGAGCTTTGATACCATATGTTAGGAACCAAATATCAATATAGCATAGAAAAACCTCATAAAAATTACTCAGCACCTTGAAAAAGAGATAATTTCAGATAATAAGCCTCTTCGAGGGGGCAACCGCATTTTACCCCACTTAAATGGTCAAGTACAAGATGATTCAAAATGAAAATGTCTCCTTGGTATATATAGGAGACTAGGAGGTATAATTACAACTAATGGCCTAAAGACGACATAAATAAAATAACATTACTAATCTAAATTACAACTAATGGCCTAAGACGACATAAATAAAATAACATTACTAATCTAATATGCCCCAATTAAGGGGTAATGAGACAATATTAGGGCTTAACATACACCTAAAGAAGAGCAGAATATGCAAGAGGATGATGCATCAACCAGCAAGCCCCAATTGTCAAAAATCAATCAACTGCTAAGACAAGTTTATGATCTTGAACTCCTTGATAGAGAAGTTAAGACTAGTCATCAAACTTTGACAGAAAGAGATATTGAGTTGTATGATTCTCACCAAAGGCTTACTAAACAATATGATAAGCTGGAGAAAAGGAACCAAATGTTGATTCTAGGTTGTACAAGAATGTCAGGCTGCTAAGAATCAAAATGATGCCTCCAAGACCTAAGGCACATATTTCTCTGTTAACCCTAGCAGAAGCAACCACTAATCTTGTTGATAATCCAGGGGCAGATATAAACTCTGCTAATAACCCAGACTCTGCTCAGGATGTTGAAGCCTCAAAGGAGCAGAATTGAATATCAAAAGATGGAAGGAAATACATTTTTGCAATTTTGAAAGCTAGTTTCAAAACAAAGATTTCGGTGGCTTAGGCAAGCTTTCACAGTCATTTTTAGCCACCAAAAGCAGAGCTTTCGGTAGCTTACAGGTTAATATTTATGGCTCTTTAGCCACTGGAAGCACAGAGAAGGGAAGAAAGCAACTCTTTTTTCACAGATCTAAGTGTTGTTGTTCCAATTGGCACGAGAAAGGTTCCTAAGTGATGATCATAATTTAGAGCATCAGTTTTATTGCTCTGTTTCAGTTTTGGAGGTGTCAACAACGTGAGGAAGATAAAACTTCTTATCTATTTTTGGTAAAAGAGGATTGGTTTGCCAATGTGACATTTTTGAACTCATCCATCAACATCTAAATATCACTACAGCTGTCGAAGACTATGAATACTTTCAAGATAAGGGTTTGACCCCTTAAATAGGATATTTTCCTATTTTTGTGAATATAATTTTGAATTTCAATTTTAAGTAAATTTGACCCAGTTTTCCAGGATCTCGATATCTTTTGTAAAAGATACATATGGGATACATGCAGGCTACATGTTTGTAGGGGATCATTTCTAAAGGCCAAACGACTCCATAACCTAATGGTAAAGGCTACAGACAAGTTACAGGTTTTCAAAAGATCAGTTGCACAAGCGAAATGACTCCATAGCCAAATAGGAAATGCATTGGAGTTGAGGTTCTTGAAACCTCATAGGGAAGCTTTCATCCCCAGAAGGAGACAAATTTTATCTCCTCAAATAACACAGTCAAATTTGTTTATTTTAGGAGATAGGAAGTCATTGAAAATTACATTTCTAATTTTTTTAAGGTTCATTTTTTAGATCCTTAGGTTTGTAATAAAGTTTGAAAAACATTTGATTTGGTTTTCCCTTCAAAAAATTCAAAACTCAGGTTTCGGTGGCCAAGCGCCTTTCCAAAAGGGCTTCTAAGGCACTGAAAGTGTAGAAAAGTCTGTTTTTACTGTGCTGAGGCATCATTTTCAAATGATGATTCTGAGCAACTAAAGAATCTTTTTGAAAAATGGGAGGAGTTTTTTGTTGCTAACATGTCAAATGACAATAAAATATCTCATGTTTCCTACAGGTGTCATAGATTGGGAGAATCGAATTCATCTCTGAGCCCTAATTTTCGGATCTCAAAATTTCTCTGTTTGACACATGTTTTTGAAATACAGATCCCGAGAAAATGAAAATGAATCTTAAATAATTGAGAGAGGTTTTCTCTCAAAACAAACCAATCTACAAAGTATCTTCCAGGTTTTACACAATGGTTTTGGTTTGAGAGATATGGGTAAATATTTGAGCAGCATATTTCCATAAATTTATGTCTTTTCCAGCCACCTCACAAATTCGAATTTGTGATAGGAGAAGAGGTTATCAGATCCATTTGTTGAGGATCTGAAAATGCTTGCAAAGTCTATAAATCCTATCAATTTTAGAGACTAAGGGTTCAAATTTGAGTTCTAAACTATATTGTTATTGTGATAAGACACTTTCTTTAATATATTTAGCCTACAAGCTTCTTTCATTGTTATTGTCAGACTCTCTTTTCATTTATATTCTATGCCTATGAGTTGAAAGCATTTCTTTGTCTCTGTTTAAATGTCCTACGGTGACTGTCATATTAACTTTGACTATTAAACAAGAATCATAAGCACCCATTGTTAGTTTGTTGACCCATCATATATATGGTTTATGTATTTTCTGGTTAATTGATTGGTTTTTTATCTATTTGACCTACAAACCTATCTAATAATATCTCTTGAAGGCCTTGTACTGTGTGAATATAACTAGATTGTATTGAAGATCCAATCCAGTGATTTAGATATTCATCTTGATCCAATCCCACACCGATTATTGAAAAAATAATTATAAAAACAGTTAAGTTACCATACATCTTTGAGATACATCCTCAGAGAGTTTCCTGGAGTGATAACATGACTCACCCCTTATGAGTGGGTATATAGAAAAAAAATTATCCTACCCATTGAATTCCAAAGAAGTAATTTCAGAACAATAGTGCAATTAGTTTTAGATTTGATAGAGGCTCAGAAGAAAAGGGTGGCACAATTGAATGAGTTGGATAAAATTTGATAGGATTCCTTCCAACATACCATTCTTGTTTAGTAACAATAGGCCATGTGGCTTGAAACATTCGTTGGAAAGTAGGTCTTCAAACTTGATTATTGGGATATCCTCTTTGATTCCAGATTCAAGAAATTCATGGGTAAGCTCTACACACAATAGATAGGACCATATGAGCTTGAGACCGTCTTTGACAGTGGCGCTTTGAGAATCAAAACAATAGATTCATATTAGATCTCCTTTGTAGTGAATGGCCACCATTTAAGAATGTACCAGAAACCCATATCCAAGGAGAATTTTGTTCAAGATATGTTACAATAGTCAGAGATGTAGGTTGTTGTTAAGAACCAAATATCAATATAGCATAGCAAAACCTCAAAATAAGTACTCAACGCCTTGAAAAAGAGATAATTTTAGATAATAAGCCTCTTCGAGGGGGCAACCTCCTTTTACCCCACATAAATGTTCAAGTACAAGATGATTCCAAATGAAAATGTCTCCTTGGTATATATAGGAGACTAGGAAGTATAATTACAACTAATAGAATAAAGCCGACATAAATAAAATAACATTACTAATGCAATATGCCCCAATTAAGGGGTAATGGGCCAATATTAGGACTTAACATGCCCCTCCCCTTGAGGCAAGTGTTGTCCGCAATGCTTGAGTAACTTTGGATGCTTCTGTATAAAATACTCATCTTCTCAAGTGGAATCTTTAGTCGGTAGTTTCCTCCATTTAATGAGATACTCTGAAATGGATCTATTCCTCAGCTGGAGAATTCTTGTGTCATTGATGGCTTCAGGCTCCAATATGATTTTTCCTTCCTCATCAAGTTCTGGAAATATAGTTTGAACTGGGATCTTGTCGCCTATAACCTTCTTTAAGCATGAAACATGGAAAACTGGGTGTACTCATGAAGATGCATGCAACTCCAATTTGTATTCCATAGTACCAATATTTTGCAACACGTTATAAGGGCCATAGTACTTTGGTGATAATTTATTATCCTTCTTGGCTTGCTTGAGGGACATCTGTTTGTATGGTTGTAGTCTTAAAAACACCAAATCCCCTACTTCAAAACTTCTTTCACTATGATGTTGATTTGTTTGTTGTTTCATGTGATTATGTGCCATGGTCAGGTTGTCCTTTAAGATTTGGAGAACTTGTTGTTGATGCTCGATGTGATCTTTCACGGCTTGAACCTTATATTTTTCTTTTAGAGAAGAAGTGATGGAAGGAGGGTGGTATCCATAGAGTCCCATAAATGGTGTCATTTTTGTTACAGTATGAAAGGAAGTGTTATACCACCATTCTACCAAGGGTAACCATTTGATCCATTGTGTTTGTTTATCAGAGACAAAGCAACGAAGGTAGCCTTACAGACATTTTTTCACTATCTCGATTTGTCCATCATATTGAGGATGATAGGATGAGCTATGAGCCAATTGAGTACCCAAACAGGAAAATAATTCTATCCAAAAATGTCCAGTCAATATTGGATCTCTGTCACTTACAATAATCTTTGGGCTGCCATGTAGCTTTTGAACTGTCTCCATGAATGCGGTGGAAAATGTACTAGCTTTGAAGGGATGAGAGAGTTCAAAAAAGTTTGTGTACTTGGTCAGTCTATCAACAATCACCATGATGAAACTCTTTCCTTTAGACTTCAGTAACCCTGTGATGAAATCCATTGATCCTCCTCCCAACGCTGACTTGGGATGGCTAATGGTTGTAAAATACCTGGGGTCTTAATTATTTCTACCTTATTTTGTTGGAAAACTAAACATTCTACCACAAACCTTTGAACATTAGTTTTAAGGCCATCCCAAAAAAAATACTTCCTTACTTTATGGTAGGTTTTCAAAAATCTCGATTGCCCTCCTACTGGAGATGTGTGCAATTACAATAGTACTGTTTGTTTGAGTTGGGAGTTCTTACATAAATATAAGCGATGTTTGTACCATAGTGAGTCATTTTTCCATGTAAATGTATCTGATGCACTGGAATCCCGCTACAAATTTTGAATGAGAGTCCACACTTTTTTTTCATTCTTCCATTCATCCCTTGCTTCTATTATCCAATCAGGTTGGATGATCGAGATAGCACAAAGAAAGGCCTCAACATATTCATCCTTTCTTGAGAGTGCATCTACCACAACATTTTTCTTCCCCTTTTTATAGACGATTTCAAAATTATAACCCAATATCTTGGTTACCCATTTTTTTTGTTCTTCTGAAGATAGTCTTTGTTCCAAGAAGTATTTAAGACTATCATGATTTGTTTTGACATTGAAGTGCCTACCTATTCGGTAAGGATGTCATTTATTCAATGCATGTAGTATTTCCATCATTTCCTTCTCATAAATGGGTTTGTGTAAGTCCTTTCCCATGAGTGGTCGACTTTCAAAAGCCAGGGGCCTTCCTTCTTGCATTAGGACAACACCAATTCCATTTCCCGAGGCATCACATTCGACAATAAAGGTTTTTGTGAAGTCTGGAGTGGTCAAGATAGGAGCTTTGCACATCCCCTCTTTAATTTGTTCAAAATCTTTAGTTTCCTTTGGAGTACATGAAAATGAATCCTTCTTTCTTAGTGTCATTAAAGGTGTTGCTATTCTTCCATAGTGCTGAACAAACTTGTAGTAGTAACCTGTCAAACCCAAAAATCCTCTAAGATTCTTCAATGTTTTGGGAATCGGCCAGTCCATCATGGCCTTAATCTTGTTAGGGTCTACCTTGACACCTTCATGAGATACAACATGAACCAAATACTCTACCTCCTTCACTCCAAAGAAAAATTTGGATGGTTTGGCATATAGTTGTTGCTCCCAAGACTTGCTATAGATTAGTGTATCATCAAAAAATACTAACACAAATTTTCGAATGAAGGGCTTGAAAATGGAATTCATCAACCCCTGGAATGTGGGAGGTGCATTTTTAAGGCCAAAAGGCATAACCAAAAATTCATAATGGCCTTCATAAGTTCGGAATACTGTTTTTGGGATATCTTCTTCCTTCATTCTAATCTGATGATACCCTAAACGAAGATCCGATTTTGTGAAATAGATTGCTCCATGTAGTTCATCTAACAATTCATCAATGACAGGAATGAGAAACTTATATTTAATAGTGATCTTGTTGAGCTCTCTATAATATGGATACATACACCATGA
This sequence comes from Picea engelmannii, assembly GCA_009831015.1. NCBI lineage: Eukaryota > Viridiplantae > Streptophyta > Pinopsida > Pinales > Pinaceae > Picea > Picea engelmannii. The sequence continues at coordinate 210,802 of ML807114.1, forward strand.
GCTATATTTCTTGAATACCATTACCATTGGTGCAGAGTAAGAACTTTGTCTAGGTCTAATAATGCCAACCTCTAACATTTCTTCAACTATGCGCTCAATTTCACTCTTATGGGTGTAAGGTTATCTGTATGGCCTAATGTTAGGATGAACACTCCCAAGAATTAGGTGAATTTCATGATCATGAGTTTGAGTGGGTGGGAGACTTTTCGGAGTATCTTCAAATAATTTGGAATGCTTATCAATGATCCCTTGGAGATCTTGAGGAATATATGGCTTATATGTTTGAACATATACTAAGCATAGTTGTGCAATAATGCCTTGATGCCCCTTTTTCAATAATTTTGTCATGTCGTTAGAGATTATCACCTTACCGGGTTTCCCTGTGATACCTCTTAACTCAATTTCTTTTCCTTCCAATGAAAATTTCATGAAAATTTCTTGAAAATTAAAAGCCATTGTTCCTAATGATTGTAACCATTAGATTCCTAGTACAACATCCACACTACCCATGGGTATAGAAATCATTGGACTATTCATTACATATTCCCCCATAGTAAGATTGATCTTATTGCATTTTCCTAAGAAATTGATAGTTCTTCCATCGGCAATCATTACTTGAAACTCTGGCGCTGGATATACAAAGAAATTGAGAGCTTTGGCTAATTTATAGTGAATGAAATTATGAGTACTGTCAGAATCAATTAGGACTATTACCTTTTTCTTTTTGATGTATCCTTTTATCTTTAGGTTTTGAGGTGTGTTAATTCCATCCAATTCATTACACGATATCGTGGGAGTCAACTCTTCAGACGAAATTGCTTCTACGTTTTCATCTTGAGATGGTTCTTGTTCTTGTTATTCTTCCTCTTCACAATCTATGTAGAATAATTTCTTCTCATCACACGTATGTCCCTTACTGTACTTGTTGTCACAATTAGAGAATAAACCTTTTTCTTTTCTTTCCTCCAATTGTTGAGGTGTCAACCTTATAGGTTGAGGTGTTTTAGAGGAAGGAGCATTGTTCTCTCTATAGATGTTAGGATTGGTCCTTCTAGTAGCCATAGCCATATTTTTACTTTCAACATTTCTTGCCACCTTAAATCCATTCTCCAATGATTTGAGTTCCCAAAGGCGAACCTCATGTTGAATGCTATCCTTTAAAGTTCCTATGAATACATCAATCAACTGCTCATGTGGAATATTTGTTACCATTATATTCAATCTTTGTAAGTTCTCAATGTGCTCGGTAACTTAGCCCTTTTGCTTTAGATTTATCAATTGTCTAAAGAAGGTATTGCTCCTTGTATCCTCATAGTGTGCTATTATTTCTTCCGCGAAAATTGTCCAAGTGGAAACTGATTTGTGATAACAAAGCCATAGATACCATACAAATTGATTGGGTTCTAAATATAAAGAAGAAATTCATACCTTTTGTGTATGTGGCACATTATGTAGATCAAAGAATTGCTCCATCTGAAGTATCCATGTGATTGGGTCCTTGCCATCAAACTTCCTCATATTTATCTTAGGAATGTGTTTGGTCTTCAACCCAAAGTTGGAGTTTCTCCATTCTTGATTCACCTTCCTTGTGTCCTCATCATGAATTTTATGGGATGCATTTTCACTTTCAAGTGTTTTCTCTGTTACAAAATTTTTCAATACTTCCATGATCTCCTCTTTTAAACCATCCATCTTTGCCTCCAACTTAGCTTCCATCTCTTGTAGTTCATCTTTTGTTACTATCTTATTTTGTAAATCATTTATGTACCTACACAATTATTCACCTTCATCAAGAGTCCAAGTAGGATTGTCTAGAGACTTATTTGGTGTAAAATTTCCCTTTTTGGGTGGCATGTTGGTCAAGTATCACTTTTGAACCTTGATTTTGAGGTGGTTCTACTAGACAATATTTCTTCTGTTGTATCTCCCAATTTTTGGAACTTATGGGTATGAAAATTTCTTTTATGTAGTTCTTTGATATTTATTCTCTACTATGCCACAACTCTGATCAAAATTGGATGTGCCAAGTGGAATTTACAATAAATTCCCCACAACTTGCTGATTTTTGGCCTTTCCAGGTGATCTCACTTGTATAGCGTTCCCCGCACAAAACAATTGATATAAAATTTTGAAACTTGTACCATAAATACTGCAGATGGTCCAATATCCAATGAATCTAATCTCACTCAATTTGGATACTCTAGGAAGAAGTTATGATTGTTTTACCTGAAATGCCTTCTTGATACTAGTCAATAGTACTAGTCAGACACCCTATCTTCCATAGGGTGTATCTACAAATGTAAGATGACCCAGAAGTTGAACGTTTTACCAAATATAACTTACTAATTACTGTGAATATTATCTAGATTTCAGGGTCTGAAACATTACAGAAAAGTTTTTATAGCGACAATTCCGCAATCACTCCGTTCAAGATGATTCCAGAAACCCATCTTTCACAGGTTGTATATCCGAAAGTATAAGGCCTCAAGAGATGAAATTTTAACCCAACATACCTTGATATGTCTACTAATTATCCTCCAAGCCGTTCCATCTTAAACGTTGTAGAAAACAAGTTATAGTGAAAATTCCAAGGTGTCTCAGATGTAGCAACGAAACCCCAAGACCTTGAGCTCTGATACCATATGTTAAGAACAAAATATCAATATAACATAGAAAAACCTCAGAATAAGTACTCAACGCCTTGAAAAAGAGATAATTGCAGATAATAAGCCTCTTCGAGGGGGAGACCGCCTTTTACCCCACATAAATTTTCAAGTACAAGATGATTCCAAATGAAAATGTATCCTTGGTATATATAGGAGACTATGAGGTATAATTACAACAAATGGAATAAAGCCAACATAAATAAAATAACATTACTAATGTAATATGCCCCAATTAAGGGGTAATGAGCCAATATTAGGGCTTAACAGTTGTCTCCTTCCCCCTCTCTAACCTCTACTTGAGTTTTCTCCCAAATTTTTGGGTGTGTATATATGTGTATGTAAAAAAAAAAAAAACTAATAAAAAGAAAAAAAGTTAGAAAACAATAATAAAAAAAAGTATAAAAAAAATTAGTCTAGTTATGAAAATCAGCTTGTTGGTGTAGCTGGGCATGGACTTTCTTGAAAACCAAGTTGTTGGAGGGTAGGTCCACAATAACATTTGGCATACAATTGTTGGTAATACTCCATGTTCTTCAAATCATAATGTTTTTTCTTGTATTAGATAATGGGGGATTCATTAAGTCCCTCGTTCTAATGAAATTTTCTCCATCAAATCCAGGACATATCTAGAGTTAGAGTTAGATATTTTTCATGGTACCTAGGGTATTACATGCATTAATGGAAGGTTCTCTTGCTGGAATTAGTGGGGATTCATCAATTATCCTTGTTTTTCATATATTGTAGGTGACTTGACATCAACTCCTTTATTTGTACCTCAAAATATGTACCAAGGCACCTCAACTCTCATCAACATCAATAATGAGTAGTCCCGTATTGGTTAACAACAATCATCATTAGTTGGTAATCCAATGTTTTCTTTCTATGTTCGAATTTAGAAAATTCTTTCACATAGATAGAATTGTGACAAGTTTGGGTTTTAGTGAAGATTATTTGGCTTGTGGTTCTAACAAGAGTTTGAAATGTGTGAATAAAAGGGGAATATGATGCAAGGAATATGGAACAAACAAGTGCCTCAAAAATAGGGGGTTATCTCTTCCTTCATTGGGTCTCTTTACAAGGGACCAAATCTCTTCTTCGTCATAGAGATTGAAGCACAAGTCTTATTCTTCCCCCCAATTTCCTTGCTCTAGTGTTCCCACTACAATTATTTTCCTCTCACTCCACCATCAGATCCATTTTCAGTGGCATATGTGATTGGGTGGCCTAAATCATCCACCAGTATGCATTCCTCACCTTTGGTTTCAATTTGGTTTCTCTATTTTCATCATTAATAAGTTTATATCTTTTTAGTTCTTCTAAGTGATTCACAACAACAACACTTAACTTCATCATCTCTAGTAAAAAAAAACAAAAGTTGGTAGTATTGTTATAGGAACTATATAGGAGGTACATGAAATCCAATAAATGTAAACTCATGGAACAAAGACAACCATTCACAATATTACATTCATTAGCATAGGGATCTGTAATGTAAAAATGTCTCTATGATCAACAACAAGTGTTACCTATACAAAATTAAATAGAATATCCCTTGAGTTAGTATCTTGTAGAGATTTTTATAGCATGCTTTCATCACATCCATAAAGTGTAAGTTGGAATTGAACAAAGGTAATTCAGAGGTAAATAATTTTATTTTAAACTATTTTAATCTATTACGAATAAAGGAAATTTTATTGGCAACTCTCTTATGCTTTTTCCTTACCCCAACCATTTTTCCCACTACTAAAAACCACCATAGACAGGTTACATACTCTTTTATATCTTAAAATACCCTTACCACTGCCATATACATATTAGATTTCTTCAACATTTAAAATTTACCCAATTTTTAAATCCTACCATTATATCACACTCCATATTTCCTTAACTCATACCCTATTTGTTTCCCATCATACATATCGATCAAAGGCTCTTCCGCTTGTCTAATTACATGTTTATGAATATATTAATTGAATCAAATCTCCATATGTCCCTATATACGATCAACCATATGGTATATTGCTCATATATATGAGTCATTAATCATAAGAATCCATCATGCATCTACACTTGTCAATAAAAATGATATATATAGACTTACTGTTGGAAGATTCGTTGTTGTCATTGATGTCAACCATAGTCATGGGTTTTGGACCACAAGATTGATGAAGGTATTTGGACATGAAGGAAAATGCACATGTAGATAAAACACCCATGGATGGATAGTATACATCATGTTGTTTCTAGTGGTATGTGGCATGTCATGTGGATCCTCATGGTTGAGGAGAAATGAATTTTTGAAGATGACAAAGTGAATTGAAGAAGGAAGTACATGTAGGCCCTGCAGATAATTAAAGAAAAGAACTACACAATAAGAAAGTGTCAGGTCGGCCCTAATGTTAAAATGAAGTGACATAAATGGTATAAATAAACATAATTATACATTCATTTGATACAAGTCGAATTTTAGAGGTAATAAGAAGAAAAGAAGGCCGTATTTCAAGGGAGGATGAAGTCTTTTGGTGATGTTTTCTAAGGTATGTTATTTTCAGGTCATCTTACCATTTCTTCTATAACTTGTTTTCTAGAATGATTCAGATGGTGAAATCGCTATGGTATTGAGAATCCATATCAAGGTACCGGTAAAAATTTCATCTATTGATTCACTATAATTATGGAGATACACTATGTGGAAGATAGGGTTTGTGACCAGTCCTGAAGCTAGTCAATAAACAGGTGTTCCGGGTAAAAAAGTCATAACTTCTTCATCGAGAATAAAAATGAAGTGGGATGAATTTCATTGGAAAGAGTACGGACTCTAGTTTCTTGTGTGAAAGTTTTAGAATTGGACGTTAATTATTAAGCGCTGGGCATTCTATGCAAGTTCACTCTCTTGAATAGACCAGAATTGAATAAAGTCTACCATTCTTTCTATAACCTCTTTTTGGGGAGGATTCAAGGAGTGAAAATTGGAGGAATTTCAGAGAATACATTGAGTAATATTATCTACAGGATCATAGTACTCCCAGAATTGAAGAATTGCATAAATTGAAGAAGTCTCAGGAAGCATTATCAGGTTCTATGTGATGATTGGTTGATGGTGATGATTTAATGTAAAGTTTTATTATCTCTCATATATTCTTGGGTGGAAGGAAGGGGCAAGGATGGAGATTTAAACTTTCTCTTGAAATTGGAGGATTGTATATTCCTCTTGGAGGTTTATCCCTCCCTTTACATTTGGAAGTTGTAGATACCTTTGGAAGTCATTACTTCCCTTGAACAATAACTATTGATTATTTCTCATATATTGTGCATGGTGTATTGTGGTGTATTGGTGAAACTCTTATACTATTGTTCATTGCTCATTGGATATAGTTGAATGGTTTAAGTATAAGTTGAAAAATGTTTTAAATTGTACTTTATACTGATTCACCCCCCTCTCAGTATCAACAATTGGTATCATAGCAAGTTGCCTTCAGAACAATTTAACCACTAGAAGGAAAATCCTAAGCAGAGATGGATGACTGTGAGCACATTTCAAATGGGATTCAAAAATTTGATGGAATAAATTATGCATACAGAAGTGATAGAGTGAAAACTTACCTAATGGATTTGGGAGTAGACATTTGGTACTCAATTGTGAATGAATATGTAATCCCAAATAATGCTCCAACCGATCCAAATGAGAAGAAGCTTATGAGTTGTAATTCAAAATCCAGACATGTTATTCTAGTAGAATTGGCACCAACCATTGCTAGAAAAGTGATGGGATGCAACAATGCTAAAGAGGTATGGGACAAACTCAAGAATATCTATGAAGGTGATCCAAAAGTTAAGCAGGTCAAGCTTCAACAGCATAGAGAAGAATTTGAAAATTTGAAGATGACTAAAAAGGAAGATATTGCAACTTATCTTCTTAGAGTTGATGAAGTTGTTAATGCTATCAAAGGATTAGTTGAAGAGATCGATGAATCGTTAGTTGTACAAAAAGTGTTGAGATCACTTTTCTTGAAGTATTATGCTAAGGTCTCCGCCATTGAAGAAACTAGGGACTTGACCAAAATGACAATGGATGAATTACATGGGACTCTTATGGCATATGAAATGAGAACAGGTACAAAAAGTGATCAGACAAACAAGAAGCGGACTTTAAAGCCATAAAGAAGACAAAAGACAAGGATAACGACCTTGATGAAGAAATAGAAAATTCCGTAAGAAGGTTCCAGAAAGGAAGTGGAAGATACAATGGTAAGTCTCCTCTCAAATGCTTTAATTGTGGTAGAATAGGACATATTGTTGAAAACTGTTACTATAAAAAGAGAAGTCTCAACAATAAACAGATCTTCTACTCCAAGGATGATGACATCTCCTCAGATGAGAGTGATGAAGAAGATAATGATGGAGGAGAAGTCCTCTTCATAACCCAAGAAATCCAGGATTATGATCATAAGAATTCTAAAGAAGAAGAAATCATTTGTGAAGAAGTTTCAGATGAAGAAACCAACCTTGATTCCTTTTGGGGATACAAAGACAATGCAGAGAGTGAACAAGAAGATGAGAATCTTGAAAAGTTGAAGCATGTTGAAACTGAAAATATAAAGCTTAGAAACAAAAACATAATACTAAATGGTGAATTGAGTAGTTCTGAAGAAGAGAATTACAGGCTTGAAAATACCATTAATAGCTTGAAGGAACAATTAGAATATTATGAGAAATTGAAAGCAGAATTGGATCACACAAAAGGGGACTTACTATTGACAACAAAAAAAGTTGAAGAAGTTTGAAAAAAGCACTGAAAAATTAGATGAGATCCTTAGCATTTAAAGATATCCAAACAACAAGACAGGACTAGGATACAATGACAGTTTGAAGACAACAAAACAAGAGAAGGAAGTTGAAAATGATGAAACCAACACTCCAAAACAAGTTGAACAACTAGATAGAAAACTAGAATTTAGAAGGAATGAGACATCAAGAAGGTCCTCTCCCATCATGTATGAAAGAAATCATTATGAAGGAACTACATAAGAATAGATCATGAACCCAGATGGACCACACCACAAAGAATATCATTTATGCCCAGGTATCAAAATTTCTTTCTTGGACATTGTTATACTTGTGGAAATTTTGGACACAAGGCAATCAATTGTAGAATCAATGAAAGGAATAACTATGCAAGCTACATGAATGGTGAAAATAGTAGATATGAAAATGTTCATAGACCTTTCAACATAATTTATAATCCATTTGACCCATTAATGGATCAAAATATTGTATGTTACAAGTGCAATAATCTTGGTCACAAAGTACGAGATTGTAGAGAGATGAAGGAAGATAATCATATGCCAAATGTTTGCATACCAACTACAACATGGAAAAGGAAAGAAATTCCACACAATGAAAATTGTGGAATAGAATTAGTCGATAAAGAATGAAAAGAATAATATGAATGGTTCATAAATAGTGGGTGCTCATCTCATATGACCGGAGATCAAATCAAATTTGTCATCTTGAAGAAAAAGGGTGGAAATGTTGCATTTGGAGATGACTCATCTACCAAAATAGTTGGAAAAGGAACTGTAAAGCTTGGAAGTGAAAATGTAAAAGAAAGAAAAGTCCTATTGGTTGAATATTTGAAGCATAATCTCCTCAGTGTCGGCAAAATACGTGCTCAAGGATACACTCTTACATTTGACTCCCGAAAATGTAAAATCAGAGAAAATAACTCAGGAAGATTGGTGGCAACTGCAACAAGAAGACTGAACAACATATACATCCTAGAAATGAAGAAGAGAGAGAAGCCAGAAGCCACACAAAAGGATTCCAAGGAAGAAAAAGTCCCAGAGACCAAAAATAAGGATGAAGTATTATTGAGTGCCACATGTTTAGGGGGAGCATTCCAAAAGAAGAAGGTTACCTTTTTCCGTTAAACTTAGGGGGAGAAGCCATACCCTTTTCCATTGATGTCAAAGGGGGAGATAAATTGGGATCATTATGATAGGGGTAGCATGAGTGTTTCCATCAATGACAAAGGGGGAGATTGTTGGAAGATTGGTTGTTGTCATTGATGTGAACCCTAGTCATGGGTTTTGGACCACAAGATTGATGAAGGTATTTGGACATGAAGGAAAATGCACATGCAAATACAACACCCATGGATGGATAGTATACATCATGTTATTTCCATTGGTATTTGGGATGTCATGTGGATCCTCATGGTTGAGGAGAAATGAATTTTTGAAGATGACAAAGTGAATTGAAGAAGGAAGTACATGTAGGCCCTAAAGATAATTAAAGAAAATAATTACAAAATAAGAAAGTGTCAGGTCGGCCCTAATGTTAAAAGGAAGTGACATAAATGGTATAAATAAAAATCATTATACATTCATTTGATACAAGTCGAATTTTATATGTAATAAGAACAAAAGAAGGCCAGATTTCAAGGGAGGATGAAGTCTTTTGGTGATGTGTTCTAAGGTATGTTATTTTCAGGTAGTCTTACCATTTTTTCTATAACATTTTTTCTAGAACGATTTAGATGGTAAAATCACTATGGTATTCAGAAGACATATCAAGGTACCTCTGGTAAAAATTTCATCTCTTGATTCGCTATAATTATGGAGATACACTTTGTGGAAGATAGGGTTTTTGACCAGTCCTAAAGCTAGTCAATAAACAGGTGTTCTGGGTAAAACAGTCATAACTTCTTCATCAAGAATACAAATTAAGTGGGACAAATTCCATTGGAAATAATACGAACTATTGTTTCTTGTGTGTGTGTTTCAGAATCAGATGTTAATTATTGAGCATGGCGAATTTTGTACAAGTTCACTCTCTTGAATAGACCATAATTGAATAAAGTCTACCATTCTTTCTATAACCTCTTTTTGGGGAGGATTCAAGGAGTGAAAATTGGAGGAGTTTCATAGAATACATTGATTAATATTCTCTACAGGATCAGAGTACTCCAAGAATTGAAGAATTTCATAAATTGAAGAAGTCTCAGGAAGCATTATCAGGTTCTATGTGATGATTGGTTGATGGTGATGATTCAATGTAAAGTTTTATTATCTCTCATATATTATTGGGTGGAGGGAAGGGGAAAGGATGGAGAGTTAAACTCTCTCTTGACATTGGAGGATTGTATCTTCCTCTTGGAGGTTTATCCCTCCCTTTACATTTGGAAGTTGTAGCTACCTTTGGAAGTCATTACTTCCCTTGAACAATAACTATTGATTATTTCTCATATATTGTTCATGGTGTATTGTGGTGTATTTGTGTAACTCTTATACTATTGTTCATTTCTCATTGGATATAGTTGAATGGTTTAAGTATAAGTTGAAAAAGGTTTTAAATTATACTTGATATTGATTCACCCCCCTCTCAGTATCAACACTTACAAATCATTAAGATTCAGTTTATGTTGATATGATGGCATCCTTATTTCATCTACAGACCCAACCATATCATGATTACCCATGATCTTGTGTAATCTCTCATTTGAATATTATAACTCCTATGGAATCATCGAAGGGAATATATATTAGTTTCATTCATATCGTTTGAAATCGAAAATGTATGGGAATTTAATAGTGGTGAAAGTTCAAGCCTTCTCCTATCAGATCATCTTGATAAAAATTACAACCACCATCCTCTCCCTCATAGAACCATTTTCATTCACGATGGTTGTCAATCACCATGATCAAACCTCCATGTGATCTCTTGAAGACCTTCATGAATATAAATCATGCTGAAAAATTCTTAAGGTCACGGGCTCGCATGATTTCTTCACTAACTTCAGAGTACACAATGACGAGGTGACACTTCAATTTGCAAATTGTTTTAGTGGATGCATATCCCGAGTTGGGGAAATGGTATTGGAGGTGACTAATAAGTCAATATCTCATGCCACAATCTTATCGATAGAAGGGTAAAGGTTGTTCAAAAATCATCCCATAGCACATGACCTGTGTAATCGATTTTTGAAACCCAGATTTCATAATGCAAACTGGGCAAAGGGGATACCACATGCTTGGATCAAGTATGAATGGAACACATAATTGGAAATTATATAGAGGTATTTTACTTGTGAATGGAATTATTCTCTTATCTTTCAATATCACATTCAGATTCTGTTGCATTTTGAATTTGACCAATAGTTGAACTTTCCTTATTACTTATGAAAGAGTCTAAGAAAAATGCCAATCCAAGTAAAGAAGAACAAAAGAAACCTTTCCAAAATTATATATCATTGTGGCTTATTAATGGTTTTGATTGTGGATGATATTAGTAAGAAAAATTAAAGATGGGAAAGTTTCATTGGCCAAAATACATTTTATAAACAGCCTGGTGAGACAGTGGTAGAGAACCAAGCAAGGCAGGGTGATGATAATACTAAAAATGCTCTTGATTTAGACCTCGGATCCCTTGGAGCCAAGGGATTCATCTCTCCTCTAGTAGGCCTATGAAAGAGGAAAGTTGTAAAGGCCATCCCAATGATATAAAAATGACCTAAAACTATACCAAACCATTGAATCACTAAAAACATGGATAAACGTAGAGGCGGTACTCGTATGGTGGTTTCTACCCATACTAATGCTCTATTATCAACCCTTGTTCATCCAAGTACTCATGTAACACCCTCTTCATATCAAGAAAAATTTATGGCGTAGTTTTCAATCTCTTTAGATGATGAAAGAGAAGTTAACATAACACCAACTGATATATTTAAGATTCCAAAGAAGAAGAGTAGTAAAGGTTTCAACCCTCTAGAGAAGGCACTTCATAAATATTTTGACAATGTGTCTATTAGAGAGAATGACCCTATTCCACCAACATATTAGTCACCAATCAAGGTGAAGAGAAAGAACAAGAAAATTAAAATGTTAAAACAAGAATCCTTGCAGATGATATTATTGAACCAATGCATGAAAAAACAAAATGAATTGTTAAGAGAACAAATCCAAAACCTCCAAGAAGAGATCATGAAGTTATGGTCTGAGAATAGAAACATGAAAAAGAAGATTATGAGCTATAGTCATCCCTAATGGAGGAGGTGCAGCCAAACAATAATCAGGGAAAGGGGAGGTCTCATAATTTTGATAAAAGCATATGAGATCTCCTAAATACTCACATGATGATTTAATTTTTGGGATCAATTTTGAATTTAAGGGTGATCTTTACATGAGGAAATGCAAGCATAATGTCTGGGGGAGATGTAATGTAGCACCCTAATGTAAGGTATGTAATGGATTAATGTAATGAAGCTAGTGAGAGATAGAAGGAGAATCAATCTATGATATTGTAGCTATTGATTTTAGGAGCCAAGAGCATCCTTGGTCATTGTTATTGTTTTCCATTCATAATTGATTATGTAATGGAGCATATGTTGTGAGTGAAAACAATGTTTTTAATGAAATTTTTTCTTTTACAACTTTGTGGTGTTCCTTTCATTGCATTACTATAAGTTTCTAAGGCATTCTATCGGTTGGAAAGGGCCCACCAAATCGAGAAGAAACAATGTGTATGTTGTTGCTAGAATAGTTTTAATTTTGTACTAGTATCTTATTCCACTAATGATTGGATTGCTTATTTTCCATCACAACCTCATAATTGTAATGAGTTTTAACCTATGAATATTTCATTAAATTATTTGTGTGTTCTTTTTTCTAGTTTATGTGATTGGAATCAATAGTTTGATTCCATCTCCGGAGATATCCAGTAATAACGTTTTCATATTCTCAAGGATAAGTATTCAAATTTTTATGGTTTGCATCTCATTGAAATCATACTTTAGTTCTATGGTTAATGGAAGTTTTGAAGTTTTGTTTGTAATTACAATTACATAGTACTGTATAAGATCACATCAATCACCAATAAAAAGATACCATAGCATTGAAATTTCCCAAACCTTCTTGTGAGAGTTGTTCCCAAGGGATTTGTGATTATGTTTTAGAAGTTTTCATTGTTATTTCAGATATACAGTTAATACTAAACAATGTATGACACTTCAATCACATCTCTATATAAGCAACTTGTTTATATAGAATAAGTTCAATACCTCCATGAGTCCATCACATTGAATGCATTGATTATGGGTTTAAGAATTAGAATCATTGCTCATAAGTGTTGGTCACTATAATTTCTTAATTAATTTAAACAATCAAGTGCTACATAAATTGTCAACCCAGGGAAGTCTATTTATTTCAAAGGTAACCATGCACTATATATGCTCAATTTCAAAAGCAACCTAGAGTTGTAGTAAAGGAAACTATATTAATCACACTTGCCTTGAATGAAATGAAGTCCTAGCTTGAATTACAGAAAAGAAAACTACTTATTGCAGAGCTTAAAGAGATGATTAATCTAAAGAATCCTGGATTACATTGAAATAACAACTGCAACAGGAAAGAACAACTATTATGTAACCAAAGAACATGACACTATTCCCAAGCAGGAACTTTAGCACTTTGTTTTTGATGAACACACTTTCATGAACTCATTAATGCGTTGAAGTCTTAACTATTCTAACAGAGAACATGACCCTTAATTCCTTCCTTTAAGCATGAACCTTTAGCACCAGTCTCTAATTAGCACACTCATGAAAATAATTGAAAGTTGACTACTTCTAACAGAGAACGGGACCCTTAATTCCTTCCTTTAAGCAGGAACCTTTAGCACCAGTCTCTGATTAGCACACTCATGAAAATAATTGAAAGTTGACTACTTCTGACAGATAACAGGACCCTTAATTCCTTCCTTTAAGCAGGAACCTTTAGCACCAGTCTCTAATTAGAACACTCATGAAAATAATTGAAAGTTGGCTACTTCTGACAGAGAACAAGACCCTTAATTCCTTCCTTTAAGCAGGAACCTTTAGCACCAGTCTCTGATTAACACACTTCATAAATCCATCACACAACATTGCTAATTAAAATGATTAACAATTAACCAAACATGAACTTCATGAAAACAATGTAACATTCAATAAAACAAAATTCTTAACAAGACAGAGTTCAGTAGTGTTTCAGCAAAGCAAAAATTAATCAAGGCATAAACAGAGATCATACTAATACACTATAAAACTAATGGGTGAATCTTGTTAAGAAGGTGGGCCCTCCCTTCTCACAAGATTCCCCTGAGACGAAGAGGCTAGAGAAGGATGCTCAAAACAGTATTTTATTCATCTATCAATGTATCACATTACAATCTGAAAATGAAGTACGTCCTTCTCTGTGAAACTTTCTTAGTACAAAAACACTGGAGCTCTCGAATGATGATTCCTCTTATTTAAAGAGGGAATCCCTTCGATACAATTGATCCAAAAATTACAAGTGTATATCTGAGTCCTATTCTTAATCAGATCAACTTTCTAAACTGGAATAGGACATCCTAGTCTCCCACAATAGAATGCTATTACGAGTGCTGAATGAGGTGTTGTTGTTATAGCTGGAGTGACAGTTTGTTGTCTCTGTTGTTGCATGTTGTTTCGACATCGCAAATCGTGGGTTGTTTCAGCCACTGGATTTGCACTCTTGATTGTTCAGCACGTCTCATGTAGCAGTGATGGTTGGTACTTGTCTCACGGTGCAACTATTGTAGTCAATCTGTGTGAGTTTCTGTTGACCACGGACTGTGTAACGACTTCCTCTATGTTTCAACATCGTGACCATGAACTGTGTAACAGCTTCCTCAGCATCTTAGATCATGAACTCTGTAACAGCTTCTATGTTTCAGCATCGTGACCATGAACTGTGTAACAACTTCCTCGACATCGTATATCATGAACTGTGTAACAACTTCTGTGTTTCAACATCATCGACCATGGACTATGTAACAACTTCTATGTTTCAGCATCGTAGACCATGGACTGTGTAACAGCTTCTGTGTTTCAGCATCGTCGACCATGGACTGTGTAACAACTTTTGTGTTTCATCATCGTCGACCATGGACTGTGTAACAACTTCTGTGAATTGTTGTTTCAACAATAGGCCTCAAATGCTAATCTGCAGTTTGAACTATTTCAGCACTTATACATTTCTAATCAATGGTTAAGTACGAGAGTGATGTAAAATTATATGCAAAACAAATTAAACGTATAGTAATGAGAAGAGACTTTGTATACCTTAGGAAGGATAAGATAAAGTGCTAATATGGGTTAAAATGTGAGTGAACAAGAGTGTAATGGTGGCAAAAATTATGGGCAAAAAGGTACATTGTGTGGTCCTAACAATAAGATTTACTTCTGGACTAATAAAGTCAATCTAATATCAATAGTGTATGAATGGAGATTCAATACCCTCTCAACTGACTATTTAAAGGGAATGGTTTGAGTAAAACTTATGATCATACTTAATACTTTGTTTCATTAGTTTTGGATAGCAATTGGGATTCTTTTTGTGAAATCTAACATCATATCCAAATAATGAAAACTTAGTTTAATAAGTGAAAGATTGTATCTCGAATATTAGAAGGACATTTGAAAAAAAAATTAGTTATTAGCCTATGTTTTCATGTTATTTACTGACTCTTGAGTATTTTTATGTGTGAACACTTGAAATCCATATATTAATAATCAAGATTAAAATGTGAGTGAACAAGAGTGTAATGGTGGAAAAAAGTATGGGCAAAAAGGTACATTGTGTGGTCCTAACATCCCCCCCAACTTAAAGTGTTGCATGTCCTCAGGAAACTTCACTCTGAATCAGAGTCTGAATACCGACTCTGAGCATGCAAGTTACTCAAGCAGTAGCTGTGGGAGGTACTGTCCATTGGCACTCTGAACCCTTGGACCCGTTGTAACCTTTGTCAGGCTTCTGTTTCTGTCTTCTTATGCAGCTTATAATGGATTTGATATCTTTCTATTGGCAACCAGAGGATAGGAAAATAAAACTGGTACCCTATCCAGCTTTCAGCACATTGCTGAACACACTGGATGTAGTTAGGTACCCTGGAGATTTCTACCTCAAGGTTAGTGGGGATAAAAGGATTTTGTTCCTGTCTTTTCTTAGTGGATTGCTGCCAAAAAAAGTTGTTTGCCTGGAGGGCAACAATCTCTATGGATCTGATGGAGTGATGACAAACCTGAAGCACTGTTGATTGTAGCTACTAAACATGTTCAGTCATCCCTAGTTTATTTAAGAACTGATAATATTCTGTGACAAAGGTAGCTACATTCAGTGGTTCTGGTCTTATCCAGAGAAGGCGGTTATCTTCATTGTGCTTGACATCCATGAAGTCATCCTGCCATATAATCTGATTGTGGAGAAAGGAGGTGAATGCCCGAATCTGGATGTCCCCAACAAGAGGATTAAGGTTCAATTGCCTGTTCTCGGGGATGGCCTTGTTATGAAAATATGCCTCGCAGAGGAGGTGTTGATCCCTAGCAGATGCTTTTGTAAAGGTTTTGACAAAATCTGCTGGGTGTAGTACTGAATGGGGTCTGCCTTCTGTGATTGATTTGATCTGAAACCATGTGAGTCATTCCATAAGGAACAAGGAGTAATTAGAGGATGGTTTCCTTGTGGCCAATGTGCCAAGTCAAATACCAGGGCCAATCTGCCTTTCAAATCTTTGTTATGTTTCTTCAGGGCATGAACTTCCTGACGTGTCTGCTCTAAAGCTTCCCAATTTGAGTAGGTATGATTTATCCAGATTTGTCTGTGCTCTTGCAGGCTTTTGGCCTGTGTAGCAGCATACTCTTTCTTCCATTTCTATATTACTGTCTGCTCATCCCATGGCTGAGTCTGTGTTTCAGTGTTGCAAGTAGTGCGGTGAGGTAAGGTCTGAGTAGATTGTTCCACAAAAGTGTGGATATTGACCTGGCTGGGAGGTGTAACTTCCTCAATAGGTATTGTCTGTAGAGCTTTGTTAACAAAAATAGGGTTTTCATTTGTTGCAATGCAAGGCTCAGTATTAATATTGGGAGGTCCTGTTGGTTCTTTTGTTTCAGCTATAGCTGGTTCTTGTGTTTCAGCTGCAGCTGGTTCTTTTGTGACATCAGGTTCTTCTTCTTTGACTACAAAAGTTGAAGGAGTAGGGGGAGATCCTGGCATTGGGACTTGAATTACCTTGTAGCCTGCTTGATAGTATATATCCCCACATTGACAACACATATATTCTTTACACGGGCTTTATGTTGTAGTCCCCTATGACATGGTTGCTATACGAGCTAGGGTGTGCAAATTAAGTTCCATTTCATATGCTTCCTTTGCCATGGATAGTTCTTTCTTGTATGCTTATAGTTCAGACTTTAAAAAATCGTTTTCTTGCAAGACAGAGGCCATTGTTGGTTTTGGTTGAGGGATGACTGGTTCTTGTGTAACAGTCACAACCTCACTAGCTGGTTCTTGTGGGGAAGCTACAGGAATGTCAGTTGATTCTTGTGTTTCAACTTCTTGATGTAAGTAAAGTAACATTGCAGCACCTTGGACCTCTAATTCTTGCATCTCAGTATCAATATCAGCAGCTGGTTCTTGTGTTGCAGTTGTAGCTGGTTCTTGTGTGATAGCTATGGCTGGTTCTTGTGTTTCAGCCACTGGGTGAGTAGCTAGTTCTTGTGTTTCAGCTACTGAATGGGTAGTTGGTTCTTGTGTTTCAACTACTTGGTTTGAAATAGATGATGTCACAATACCCTGGGCATCTGGTTCTTGTGTTTCAGTGCTCGTGGGTGGAATAGGCAAAGATTCTGGGATTTGGGAGGTTGGAGGTGTACGAGGTATTAGTCGGATGGGTTGGGGGTCTAGGGTAGTGGCAATAATAGCTGGTCTTATTCAGGGCCTTGTTCGTTTCCTTTACAAAAAGGGCGGAAAGAACGGAATTTTCTTTCGTTTTCGTAGGGGTCTTTCCTCAATGATGGGGCGGGGGGAATTGTCTGGCTCAGAATCATCGCTGAGAATATGAAGGGTGGGGGTGAATGATTCTGGTAAAGTATGGGGCGGGCTTGGTATGGTAGGGGGGTTAATTGGACTGATTGGTATTGTAGGCGGACTGTTGGGTATTTCTTGAGAGTCTGGAGGGTTTTTTGGTTGTTGTTCCTGAAGATTTTCAGGAATTTCAGCAGCTTCTTGGGGGTTTATGGGTGGGTTGTTTAGAAGAACGTTTTGTTGGGAAAAACCCCTTTGGATAAGAAGTTGGACGAGACGGTGATGGGTGAGTGAAAGGGTGGGATCTTTAGCCTTTCTGCAGTAATGCGCCATATTTTTAAGAAAACCAAGCAAATAATAAGGAATATTCACCCGTCTATTATGTCGTAAATGAGACAATAGGACAAAATCGTGCTGGTAGACTACCTGGTATCGGCCTTCGCAGGTGAGGTAGTGTTGATGAATTTTGCAACTTCTAGCCATGGAGGAAGCAATGAACTAAGTCGGATACCCCGGCCTTTGGGTTCAATTTGTTCTTCTGACAGGAAGAAGTTCTGCTGGGCATTTTGAATGATTTGTTTATGGCTGAACATGTGAATGCCATTAGTGGGGAGACCTGAAACCTGTTCTATATCCTCTTCTATTACTAAAATTCAGACCCCTTGAACAAAAGGATGGTCTTCCTGAAGGTTTTGAGAAAATTGCAGAACCTGTTGTTCATCATACCCCTGGAGTCTCTGAAAATAATTGAGCCATCCTGCTTGCTGAAAAATTTGATAAGCTTTTGGATACAGTTATAACAGGGCTGTTGTGGCAGGTTCGTACTGTAGAACAGAGCCTCCCATAGCTACTAGCTCAGTAAAATATACCGTCAAAGAGTTTGAGTAATAGCTTCTGCGCAGAGTGAGTTTTCCGAGTGAAGGTATGCAAATGGTGGTAAACTACGCGAAAGGGTGGTGAAATAGGAATGGTGGTGGTGAATTCATGTGAAATGATGGTATAAAAGGTTTGATATGTCCTCCCCTCCCGTCAAGTGTTGCTAATAATGATTTCACTCGAGTGGTCTTAATGATTTGGAATCTTCTCATTAACTATAGCTTAACTGTATTACATAAAATTTACATACCTCGCCTTACCTTTTGATTCGTGCTGCAAACAAAATATAATGCCTGTCCATGGTAGTTCTACAGTAGTCATGGTGGAGACTTTTGATTTGTTAGATGAATTGTATCAAGGATTTTCTGACTGGAAGGATGAACTATAGTATGAGAGCATAGAAGCTTGCTGACAGATAATGTTGAAAAGTTGGTGTTTCAGCAACAAAAAAGACAGGGCGAAACAATTGTTGGACGATGTTGTTTCGTCGATGAAGAAAGTGAAGAATTGTCAGACTGTAGTGTTTTGGCAATAGGGAGAAGGTGAAAAGTTGTTGGGAATGGTGTTTCAGCAATGGGGAAAGTGCTGAAAAGTTGCTGACAATGGTGTTTCAGCAACAGAAAAGAAAAGGTGAAACAATTGCTGGAAGGTGTTGTTTCGTCTATGAGGAAATGTGAAGAATTGTCGGATTGTAGTGTTTTGGCAATAGGGAAAATGCATAAATTTGTTGTGAATGGTGTTTCAGCAATAGGGGGCATGGTAAAAGATTGTTGATAATGGTGTTTCAGCAACAGAGGAAAGTCAAAAAGTGTTGAACAATGGTGTTTTAGTAGTGGGGAAAGTGATAAAAGGTTGTTGAACAATGATGGGGAAAAAAAAAAAAAGGTGTGGGGTTGTTGATAGTGGTGTTTCAGCAATGGGGAAATCTTGTCTCTTTGTGAAGTAGGATCGTCCTTTCCTAGTGGTCTGTGCTTCGATTGGGAATCTGCAAACATTGATTGTAACATGGTATTTCTTGATAGGGATTATTAGTAAATAAAATGTAATATAATACTAAAGAAATTAGCTTAAAAGAATTAATTGCAATGAGGGGTAGAAGTCCCCTCTAAAAAGAGATACTGGGAGTCTGCCACACATGTGGCCTTAAAATCTTCTTTAGAAATAGGGCACTGGTACAGACGGAGCCGATGACCATTTACAAGTAACGGTGTTTTGGAGTCATCAATTGTAAGGAGGCTTACTGTTCCATTGGGGAAAATAGTGTCTACTTCGTAAGGTCCAAGCCATCTCATACGCATTTTCCCTTGAAATTCTTTGAACCAAGAGTCATATAGTAGGGCCCAATTACCTTTTTTTAATTGCTTGTTCTTGATAGTTTTATCATGCCATTTTGATCTTTGCTGTTGAATTATGGTTGTCTGTTGAATGGCATCTAGTCTTTTCTCCTCCAATTCATTAAGTTGTTGCAACCTGGCTGTCTGTGCATCGGTCAAATCAACGTTGACAGCTAAAGCAGTCCTTAAGGTTTTTATTTCAAATTCTACAGGAAAGACAACACTTTTTCCATAGACTAATTCATAGGGAGAGAATCCTGTAGCATTTCTCAAGGTAGTTTTGTAGGCCCATAATGCTTCAGGGAGCCTGTAGGACCAATCCTTTCTATTTTCCTTCACTGTTTTTGTGAGAATGGCTTCTATTACTTTGTTTGTGCTTTCCACCTGTCCATTGGCTTGGGGGTGGTATGCTGTAGTCATTCTATGCCGAATATGATATTTTTGAAGGGTGGATTTGAAACCATGAGAAGTGAAAGGAGGTCCTCCATCCGTAACTAATTCTCTTGGCACTCCAAATCTGATGAAGATGTCTTTAAATAAGAAATTTGTAACTGCTTCTTCGGTCGCTCTTTGGAGTGCTTTGGCTTCCACCCATTTAGTCATGTAGTCTGTGCATACCACTATGTAAACTTTTTGATTGGATGGGGGGTTGATGGGTCCTACAAAGTATAAGGCCCATATTTCAAATGGTTCAAGTATTATCTGGGGGTTTAATGGCATTTCATCTCTAGAACTAGGTTGGCCTACTCTTTGGCAGCTATCATAGGCCCAGACATATTTCTTTGCATCTTTGAAGAGTGAGGGCCAATAGTACCCCATCCTGAGAATTTTATGTGTTGTTCTCTTATCAGAAAAATACCCTCCACAAGGGCCATCATGACAAGCTTTTAGTAGATCATAAACCTCATCTTATCTAATACACCTTCGAATTTCTTGATCAGCTCCTGTATGGAAAAGACACCCACTTATCCAACTATACCGAGCACTTTGATGAATGATACTTCTTTTCTCTCGGTGGGATAGGTGTGGTGGTAACTTCCCTACAACCAAGTAGTTAGCAATGTCTACATACCAAGGTGAGTGGGCAGAAACTGC